>OX235272.1:105777629-105979772 GCA_944472155.2 Trichobilharzia szidati
CTTAGCATCCCGACGACCGCAACCAGGCAGCCTACACCTACCTACCTACCTACCTACATGATATTTAAAACAATATACAAGTATTGTTATTTATGTTGTTTTTGTATTTCCCGCTGATTTCTACAAGTTCTCCTCCAAGCATGGATGCTTCTACAATCCTTTGAGATTACTTGGTTGGTGGTTGAATCAAGCCCATTTTTCCCAATTTCGCGTTTGAAACAATGAGTGGTGTTGTCGAGTCTCAGTAAGGACATTATAACTCACAAGACGTGCAGGCATATCAAACTGACGAGTCGAAATCGGTCGAAACAAGAACCATAGACAAACAACACTGCTTGCCGCCACCACCACCGGCCAAGTTAAAGGACAGATATCAAACGGGAGACAAAAGGAAACAATCAGCCTGGTGAAGTGCACACAAGCAAAATAAGTCAATGAAACCAGGTAAAAGACACTATGTTCGTAGAAAACTGATGAAAGAAGTCTAAGTAAGAACAGTGCGAAAAAAGATATCTAGTCAGTTGAGGGTTAGGCAAAAGAAAATTTCAGGACCAATTCACCTGCTCTTGCGGAGCGATGTATATAGGTCGTTCGATGCGAGTTTTATCTAAAAGAGTTCAAGAACACTATCCCGCCTGGCTACGGAAAGGTAACAACGGAACAATAAGGAGCGCCATTATTGAGCATATACTCAACACTGGTCATTCGATTTGCAAGGAGAAGTCGTTCAAAGTTATCTATAAAGTCAAAAGAAGCCTTCCAAAATCGACAAGCTTCCGTATACTTTGTATTGCCGAACCCTTAGCGATCTGGATAGAAAAGCCTGATTTATGCACACAGAAGAAACTTCTCCACCCCCTCCTACTACCGTGGGTTTAATTTCAAGTTTATCTGTCATCAATATTTTGTTATCAAATTTTTTTGCAATTTTCGTATAATAATTTTAGTAACTTACCCATTGAATCTTTTCACCTATTATCTAGTTTATTTTCATAATTGTCTCCATACTCCTTCACTAACATCTAATCTTTCTAAACATGTCTATATTACATAACCCTACTCACATCTTACCAATCTTCACCCCACTTAGTTACAACTTTGATTATTAATCACACATTTTAATTTCTTTATTATTTTGATGATGTAATCAACAACCCATACTATCTGTTATTTTGATTTTGACAAACCTAATGTACACACACACACAAAATTAATTGTATATATTTGCGACTGTACAGCTAAGTGAATAAATTCGCCGAAAAGAGACTCTTCGCTGAACTAATTTGTTCTTATTTCAATTTCAGGACTGTTTAGGATTAGATTAAGCAAAATTAAGGGGGATTAGGGATCGAAATTTATCTTCCGAGTGCGATTGGTTGTTGTTTCAGGGTTGTTGATGCGTTCATCCCTCTTAGAGAGAGACATTCTTTAACCTGGAAACTATACAGATATACAATATTAAAGTGATCATAAGAGTAGGTAGATAGGTAGAACTTACTTTCTTCTTTTTATTACTCGCTTTTTTTACACCAACAGAATTCGTAGTATTATCCAGAGTACTAGATACAGGTAAATCCCATATTGATGGAATTGGTGCAGTGGATTGACATTTCTTTGTTGTTGTATTATTATTAGTATTATCAGTTGAATTGATCAGTTGAACTTTTGTAGTGGTATTCTTCATCTCAACAATATTAGACACTGATGATAATGATGATATGTGACCAGGTGGTGTTGACGTTTCAACAGATTTTATACTTGACACGGATGTAACATTTATCGTGTGATGTTGATGAGGATTGAATTTCTGTGGACGTGTAGTATTACTGCTAATTGGTTGAGCGACGCCAGGAGTCTAATGCACATGAACATAAAGAAAAATTCAAAAGGTAACAGTGAAAGGATAATATGAATCACACTGTTTTTGTACAAAATTACAGCATACGCTACTAACAGGAACTTGTAAGTAGTATAAAGCATGTGAAATCTGCACGGGTGATATGAAGAGTAAGGAAGCTGCATAAAAAATACTCTGTGAGAATTTGTCTGTGTTTCATTCCTTTGGTGGGTAGGCAGTGTAATCTAGGACTAACATTTCGACATGTTTGGGAGTCGTCAGGTGGATACACCTGCATCTCAGTGAAAGATGGCGTTGTCATTCATTCACACTTGAACCTAGCATCCATCATTTCATTCAGTTTTTCGAATTTTCCCGTCGATTGATCGGTCTCAGGTTGACATGTCTGTTGGCTTCTTGTGCAGATGCTTCGACGATGTCTGGGTATGTAATTAGAAGTTAATTGGTGGATGATCACTAGCAGTGGAATCCTGGATGCACATCATCATTAACTGGGGAATGCAGGTACGTGCAAATGACGAGTCCCAAATAGGACGAAATGTGCGTTAACCTGGATTCCACTGCTAGTCACTATCCGCCAATTAACTAGCATCCATTGTTTCAAACACTTAGCCAATGGGGCCACGAGATCCATCTTTACTCCTCTTGTGCAACAGGTATGATTTGTTATTTTTTCAAGATATTTTAAATTTGAAGTCATTTGACAGATGGGCTCGACTGCTGATGACATATCGTTCCCTCATATGGACACCTCCACAATATAATCAATAAGCAGGGTAATTCAAAACAACTTCAAGAATGGTCACGAACTGACTCCAGTTAGCGGACAATGAAGAGCAGGGAGTTCTGGAAGGCTATTCGGAACTAGTTTAAGACTTAGTATTTAACTTGGGGTGGACAAGAGCATTATTTCGCGCCAGTCAGTTCTTGCGCAAGCCCAAGTCACCCTTCTTTGACAGTTTGACGAGATAGCCAGCTCTCCTTCCAATCAGTAGGCACCTTTCCTTCTTTCCAAACTTTTTGCAATAATGGAGTGAGAAAATCTGTTGTAATCTCTGGGGTCATCCTCAGTGCTTTGGGAGAGATGCCGTTTGATCCTGCTGCCTTCCATTATTATTAACCTTATAAAACATTACGAACTGAACAAATTCATCAACGACTCAAAACGTTAAGTAAGTATGGAGCAACACTTCAGAGGAAATACGTAGAAACTGTTTATACAATATCAGTAAAAAGTTTGAGCATTGTGGATTAGATCAAATAAAGTATAATTATATTTTAATAGTTTACACACAATGATAAGTTTTGTTATTGGTAATATTTCGAGCAAAATTACTGCCCGTGTTCACACCAGTGTTGGAATTGTTTGATTTTGCTCGAATTATTACCAATAACAAAACTTATCATTGTGTGTAAACTATTAAAATATAATTATACTTTATTTGTTTATACAATCATCGGAAATGTACATGAGAAAGAATAAATTACATGAGAGAATAATGAGAAAATTCTGATGAATGTGAAAAACCACAGGAAGAATATGAATACAACATCTGTACCACTCAGGACAATGGTTAAACCCCGTGAAATCAACAGTTTCCTCTGCACCATTGGTTTGTAGAGTCTTACGGATCCTCCAGCCAGGTAGACGACCACAGTTACCAAAGTGGCTCGTATTTAATAGTCAAAAACTTCATGGACTAGTGGCATGTTTAAATTTGACAACTACAGAAAACAAAAGACTTGATCAAGGAATGATGATTTGTAATATGGTATCCCTATAGATAAAGTATATACACCTTATCATCGACGCACCATTTGTGCACAGATCTCCTGTGCTGTTCCACTTCTGCCCTTCGTATTGTGTTACTTTGTGACCCTTTTCACATCCCTCATATATCTCCACAACGCTGTATCATTGAATTTCTCTGATTGACATCAAATCTATCTCCCTCCTATTCGATGTTTTTTATGCCGATGAACATCTCTTTATATGCTACTGATAAATCTTATCAGTAGCACACACCACACTCTTCCCCCAGCATCAAATAGTTTCGAACGGAGCCGTTCCGACCTTATTCGTTCTCCCCCCCCTTCCTGTTGTACCTTGGTTCCAGCTTCCTTATCCCATTGTATCCATTTCTGCTATTTGGCTGATGTTAACCACTTTTCATGGTGTAAAAGGAACCATGTCTCTCTGTAACAGTGTGTGACCCTTCCTACCTCGGAAGGAGTTTACGTGAACACCTAGCCCGTATCTAACCACCACTTAGTTTCTATACATTTTATTTCAATCGCCAACCTCAAAGGTTATGCATATCACATCTTTTCTCTCTGTACAGATTTCACGGCTTTTTTCCCAACATTCTCAGCCTCGTCATAATCCACTTTCGGTGAACGGGTCAGATTGTGTTATTACGTATTGGTAGTCGTGGTTTCCTCCTACATACATCAACTGGAATGGCGACTTATTTGTTTTTTCCTGGGTGGAAACACGATGGTGCTAGTAGAATCACTGAAAGCAATCTCCCAGTTACCTCCCCCCACCTCTTCAGGGCTACTCACTTCTTCGATAAACAATTGTAAAAGAAGTTAGTTCAAACATTGTCCTTACCCCACTGGCCATCTAGGTTTGAATAATCCTGAATTTTTGTGGAATTTTCCTTAATTTTAGTTGATATTCTATTTGCTATGAAATCTTTATTATTAATATAATTAATTTAATAAACTGTAATTATATTAATGTTACTTTACAAATCGATATTATTTAGACAAAAAACACTAGTATTGTTGTTTTAGAGCTGAAAGAGGAATTTATCGACAAGGATATTGTTTGCTCAATCATTTTGTGTTTTATAATTATAAAATTGATTTTTTTTAGTTAGTCAACATTAATGTAAATTGATTATTCTATCAAAAGAAAAAGGATATCATGTTACTTCTTTATGTTTTATAAGAGTGTAAGTACATGAGTGTGTGTCGCACTGAAGTATTAGCATAACGGCGAAAGACAAGAGATTTGGTAAAGGTACGTTTTTTTGCAGTAGATTGGATGATGCAACAGACAGAGGGCAATGAGGAAACAGGCATAAAATGGACTCACACAAAAAACTTGGAGGATCTGGACTTCGCCAATGTGATATATGTCTGATTTCCCACAAACCGGAAGATATGCAAGTGAAAAGCAACAAGTTGGCGATAGAAGAAGCAGCAAAGATAGGACTTCAGGTGAACATAGAGAAAACGGAGGTAGGTGATGGAGATTTCTGGGTAATACCAACAGCAACAACAACAGACAACAATCAGCATAAATGAGAGGAACCTGAAAGAAACTACCTCCTTTACCTACCTACCTGGGAAGCATCGTTTCAACTACAGCCACACGGAACTGAGGAGGATATCAAACCAGTGAGGATCGCGAAAGCAAGACAAGCTTTCATTACTCTCAAATCTGTTTGGAGATCAACAGCACTCAGCATGAAAATTAAGTTCCGGATTTTCAACTCCAATGTGAAGTCAGTCAGTGCTACTATACGGATCACAGACTTGGCGCGTCATAGAGAGCATCTCAAACAAACTACACACCTTCATTAACAGCTGCCTTCACTCAATACTCAAGATCAGATGGTCGGAAAAGATCAGCAACAGACATCTCTGGCAATGAGCAAACCAACCAGGAACCAATTGTGAAACAAATAGGCAGGAAGAAATGGAAGTGGATTGGCCATACTCTGAGAAAACAAAGCATCAAGTGACATCACTAGACAAGCCATCACTCGAGTGGAACTCAAAAGGGAAGTGGCGAGTTGGTCGTCAGTGCAAGGGTGACAAGGAGGAGGTCACGTGAAGAGGAGATGAAAGCATGTGGGCGGACTTGGAGCCAGGTGAAGACTCCAGCAGAGAACCGAACGCAATGGAGACGCGAGGCTGAAGCCTTATGTTCTTCTAGGAATTAAAGGAAACAATAATAATGTTTTTTTTTAAAAAAATTTGGTATCTCTTTATAGCCAAATTATGTCCACCTTATCTTCAACGCCACACCATTTGTGCACAGATCTTCTGTGTTGTGCTACTTCTAACGTTCCTTCACACTGTGTTTCTTTGTGTGTTTCTTTCACATCTCCACAACGCTGTATCACTGACTTTCTCTGACTGACATGAAATCTATCTCTCCCTGCTATTTGATGTTTTTATGCCGGCCGATGAACATCTCTTTACATACTACTGATAAATCTTATCACAGTAGCACGCGCAACACACTCTTCTGGCTGGCTGGCTGGATTCAACATAGAACTTGGCACTAACTAACTAACTCTTCTCTAAATCTTTCAACTAGAAACCAGTGTACAGAAGTCCTCCTGTAGCATAATGTTACATTCTATAGCAGCGGACGGGTGTGTGTGTGTAGGTTTGAATGGGACTGCAGGATAAACAAACTGAGGTTTCTGCATCCAGGTGATCAGACGATTGTGCAGCTGATCAGAAACTTCACTCAGGAGTACATCATCGGTATATATGTCGTCAAACAACTATCAACTTAAAAGACATGTTGATTAATTTAGTCAAAACAATAATAGTTGACAGTGACACATTATCCCTTAACAAATATTACCAATCTGTCAAGTGTGTTTCATAAAATTTCAAATTTAAACTTACACGCTTAGCCAACTTTTCATCTTTTGATGCATCATTAGTTTTTGGTGATGTTGTTGTTGAATGTGTTTCAGACTTTGCAATTTCAGACCAAGCTAGCGTAGGTTTTACTGATGATGATACATTTGCCGGGGAAGGCGTCAACGCAGACATTTGTTCAGCTAACAACAGTCTATGACGACGTTTTTCTTCCTTCAAAATACAAAAAAATAAAACAACGATGACGGGGAATAAGAAAGGGGAAAATTACTCCAAGATATACAACTGAAATCGCTGCTTACTCCTTTACTCACTCATGGTCTCGAAAGGAAAAAAAGTTTAAAAATACATTTGTGTAATCATTATCATTATTAAGCCCCTCACCATTTTGTCCGGAAATACCGCCACCACCGACAAACAAACAACTTTACTTGCTCGTGTGGAGAAAAGTATGTCGGCCGTATGTAACGTCAAGTCCACAAACGTATTCTGAAACAGTGTCCAGATTGGCTAGCTAGCCAGAGAAGAAAAGAAGAACAGCAGCAGCTCCGCCCTCGAACACCATGTCATCTCATCTCGAGCAGCCCCACTTACATGAATGCTTCACACTGCTGCACACATACGCGTACGCCATCTGTACATAGCTGAAGCATTAGTAATTCGGGGTTTGAAACCGGACCTCTGCATTCAAAAGCACTACATACATTCACTCGCCCTACCGTGGCCAAAGTAAAGTTCTTACTAAAATCTTGCTTCTTCTTTTTATTGTCTAAGTTCACTATTATTATTATTATTATTATTATTATTATTATTATTATTATTATTATTCCCATTATCCACATTTTATTACCACTCTATTACTGTTTATGAACAACATTGCTTTTTCATACAGATTTTATATAAAACACTTTATCGCCTTTCCACTAGTTCCTATCCTGTCTGTCTGTCTGTCTGGATTCAACATAGAACTTGGCACCGAAGTCCAGCAGTTCCAGTTGCCACGTTCCAAATAGCACATAAAGGTAGACAAGAAAATGAGTGAAGAGAATCAATAGAATTTAGATAAGTATAAGATTGAAACAGAATGAGTAATGGTAGAAAGGAGGAGGAAGGTTAAAGAGACTGAATACATCTGCGTAAGCCATTGACAACGATTTTGAGCCATGTCACCACCTACTGTCTCCAGCCATTGATTCTTAGAGTCCCGAGGGCGGGCCCCAACCCGGAAGTCTGCATCTCCCTCCCTACCTGACTCAGTTTAACTGTCAAGGATTTCATGGATTGATGAGGCCATGTTTTTGTTTGGCCACCGCTTACTCTTTTCCAGCCTGCACCTATATCAGCTAGTAATGCCCGTCCGTCGGGGGAGACGATGGTCAGGCATGCGCAGCACGTGACCCAGCCATCTCAATCTATGTAACTTTATAGCCTCTTCGAGTGATTTTCCCTCTTTGCCCAACACTCTACGCCTAACGTCAACATTACTTACCTTATTATACCACCTAATGCGAGAAAGAGATCGTAAACATCTGTGGTCAAAAACAGACAATCTCTTCATGTCTTCCGCTCTCAATGGCCACGTCCCGACTGAAAGCTGCTACCTTGACGTGGTGGTCGGGCTTGAACACCGCAATGACACAACAAGCTATACTGGCTGGAACTTATGTTTCTGCAGGTCTTACCATGCCAGAAATGTTGTTTGGATAGCGGTTAGACTAAAAGCAGTTACCCAATCCAATCCTATGACTTCAAACAAATCACAAAAATAAAAAGTTCCTATCCATTCTAAACGAGCTTATTGATTAGTCATTACCTCACACTTATTGCGTCATGCTAAATTCTACCTCTTTTCTAACTTACAATTAGTCATCCCTTCTAGGTTACACCTGAAATTACGTAATACACTTTCCGAGGACAAAGTTTGCCAGTATCTGATTGGTCTAAAGATTTCTTTGTTAAATATAATTACGATTGTGTACAACAGCTTATGAAAATGAATCGTCGAAAAGAAAATTTTCTTCGCTGATTGTTTACGCCTTTTTCTTATGAGCCAAACAACTGTCAGTGAAAACCAGTCCTCCGATGAAAACAAAGTCCGCAATCTCATAATGCTACCGAGAAACCGGGAAAGCCAGAAGCATCAGACGAAATTCCTCCACAACCACTGAAGAAAAAAACAACATCCACACACACACACATGCACACAACTCAGAGGATATCTGCAAGCCACTATTGCAAAACGCTTGCAAAGAAGGAGAGGTAGGTAGGTGGGTACTCTCCTACTCATTGGAGAAAAGGCTCGCCTGTCAAACTATTAAACAAGGCCGACATAAATCTATGTAAAAATTGCCACAAAGTTATGCTTTTCTCCACGCCAAGCGCGAAATATTAAGTCGTATCGTCCTGGATACAAAACTTCAAACGAAACAACCTGCATTCACAGACAGAAAATAATTTGCTCATGAAATTACAACGCTACACACCATAACATAACACAGTTAAATCTCTACCTCCCCGCTTCCCGCCACCCCCATCCACTTTGAAAAGCTCGTCAACAGCGTTGACTGAGAACTAATTCAAAAACTGCTTCAACAGTTCCAACTAACCGAAACCTTCATCAACTTCATTGGATACCAACATCACAATAGAAAACTCAGCGAAGAAACCTATGAAGGGAAGACAGGAATGTAACAAGGCTGCACCTTCTATCACCGATCGCATATTCCTGATTGTGGTCGACTGCCTTATGCAACAGAATGTAAGGGAAAAGAGGACAGAAATACCTTGCTTGAACTATCAAGAAGACTCTAGAAGAGCTGTACTTCGTACTTCGAAGACTTGGCAGGGGAGAGGCAGGCAAAGAGAAGACACAACACCAGCTGAACATCATAGAGAAGACGGAGGTGATGAATACATGAATGACCTGTTCCAGATTAACTGAATTCAAACACAGTAGTTAGAGATATTAATCAAATAAATATTCAGTGACTGGTTTGACTGATTTTGAACACATAACTTTGTACAAAAGTGCAGTAGGCCGAATTGTCACACACTCCACTTAGTACACAAAGGTGAAGGAAGAAAAGGAAAATAAAATTCAAGGAGACTATCATGAGCAGGAATGTTGACAACAAACTGATCACCGGTAGGTAAAAAGACTGAAAGCGCACTAAAAACATTTTATAAATATTTGAGGCATAGATGACGAAGATTTAATGGAACAGTGTATATCCTCGTTCAGTTTGTCGTCTTCCAGGTAACTCGATATGAGGTTTTCACTACAATGTGAACAGATGGATACAATATGCGCAAAAATAAAATGAAACAGGAATAGAATAACTGGGGGGGGGTGTGTTACACTATGTAAACAGATAAGCATTAAGAACCGAACGCAATGGAGACGTGCAGCTGAAGCCCTATGTTCCTCTAGGAATTAAAGGAAACAATAATAATAACAATAGATTAGCAGACTATTTTAACGATTTCACACCATATGTACACATTGGAAGTAAGATTAGAATTTAAAAGTTGTTTTTTTTTTGGTCTTAAAGGCAACAACAAAAACATCAACGATAAAACTATACACGTCACCAAAATATATATATATATATATGTACGTGTGTCCTTTTGTGAAATTTAAAATACAATCACCACTTTTATCGCTGTCTTGTTTAAACACGAAATTTAACAAACACACAAACAAAAACAAACAAAGAGCACATTAAGTTTTGCATTGCATATTTCTAAATGCAAAACCACAATCACCTTGACCTATAAAAACGTAAAAGCCTACGTCCTCCCCAACCCCCAGTCCATTAACATAAGAAAACTATCACATGATACTATATTTAACCATTGGTGTATATGCGTTAAAATCCCTCGCTCTCTCATGTTAGGTGGTATTTTTTTTTCCTTCACGTTCCCCAGTGGAAAATAGGGCTTCAAGCTAGTGGCTTGAAGTTTCTGTAGCAGTGTTTATTTTACAGGATGTGGTTGCTAGCCTCATGCCCAACATTTCCTCTTTACCAGCATTATTTCTGGCTTAGCGAGGTAAAGGAAGTGCGTCGGCCGGGGATCGAACCCCGGACCATGTGCATGGTCGGCGAGCGTCCTAACCGCTATACCACCGACGCACATGTTAGGTGGTATACTCTGGTCAATAATGATGAAGATAAGCGGTAGCGTGTGTTCTTATTATTCTGAGTTTCAAAAAGGAAACTGTGCTGTGCTGTATTTCCTTCACCTTGAATTGTGTAATCTGCACGCGTGAATTATGATTTTTATGTATGTGTATATTACCAATTCAGCTCTCTGAACTCAATCACAACGAGTATACAACACTGCTCTGATGATGGGTTTAACTTCCAAAGGAATGAAACAGCCATCTGACGTGTAGATTCCTTCGATCTGGCTAGCAAGCACACTAAATAGTCGACGTGAATGATTAGACAACCATTGGAAAACCAGATGGGAGTACTGGACAGCCGTTTCCCCTGTCCTAGTTTGGAACTGACTCTTCAGGTGCACGCACCCACCGGGATTCCAACCCAGGACCTTCTGGTTACAAGGCTAGCGAGCTCATAGACCACTTAGCCACTGGGACCCGATCCAATGGCCAGCCATTCCATGAATTCTAACTTCTGCCAATTCACGATATAGCGCGACCACTAGCCTATGTCTTCGGCGAGTATTTGTTTTCGCACCTGAGCTGCTGCACCCTACTGGTCACGACTTCTCACTAGAACCCCAGGTAACTACCTACCTGAATAATAGGGCAAGTCGCCAGTGAGCAACTCATTGATATTCAAGTGTTGGTTTGTAGGGATTTAATTGATTGGTTACAGGATTTCATCGTGAGCTGACATTGGTTATATTCCAGCTTGCAATACTCAGAATGACTTTTAGTCATATAATCAACAATTTGGATTATTATTTTACTTCTAATCACAATATGTGCCAAAATCAAGCAATCCAACACTGCTCAAAAAAAGGTTCAATGTTGCCTTCCCTTTAAGAAATGTAACAAACGTTAGTTTGACTACCTGGTCCAAAGAATGATTTTTATCAGTACTTGAGGCTCAGTTGTCCAGGAGTGTGGCCTCGGGTTCGACTCCCGAGTGAGCCCGACTTTTGTATGCGTCGGTGGATCAGCGATAGACAGCTGACCAACCTATGCACGTGGTCCGGGATCCATGTCCCGACCAGTGCACACCTTTACCTTGTATAGCCGGTTATAATCCCGACAAAAAGAGAAGGTTGAACGTGAGGCGACCAACAACACCTTCCCCCCCCACCAAGTCCGTAAAGAAAAACATCACTGCTACTGAAATTTCAAAGCTCTAGAGCTTGAAGCCCTATGATGTTCCACTTGGGACGCAAAAGGATAAAATAAAATAATAAATAACTTTATGTTACGTGTACGCAACATCCCATGTCTCAACTTTTCTTTCACAGCTCTCTCTCCCTCTCTGTCGATCGTAGATCACTATAGACTTTAGAATTTTAGACGTCATGATAGTCAGATTGATTCTCCCCTGTGGTTTTATCGCAAGAAGAACTAGTCATCTTACAACATAAAAAATTAAGCTGTTTAGTGATGATCATGTGCGCCGGTAGTACGGCGGTAGAATGCTCGTCAACCACGCCTCATGTGGTCCGGAGTTAGATACCCGGCTACTGACGCACTCCTTTACCTCTCTAACCTAGTAAGAAGACTGGTAAAGAGGGAAGGTTGGGCACATGAGGCTAGCAGCCCCATCCCGTAAAAATAAATACCACTGTTACCGGAACTTCAAGCCTCTAGCTTGAAGCCCTATGTTCCACTGGGGGCGTGAAGGAATAAAAAATGATGATTAGCGCCAGCCTAGTTGAATTACCTGAGACTTTCACACACACACACACACACACGATGGGATATTGTTAATTCTAGTTAATAATTCCCACGATAACATTCTTAAACACTTTTGAAGTGAAATAGTATATACGTCTCTCTTTACGGTAGGCATTACGGTGGTGCGCTGGTCGGGGTTACATGTAACCATGACACAATGACCTATGGGGGCTAGAAGTAACAAGTGTTCCTGCAGGTTATACTATGCCAAAGAGATCTTTTAGATAGCGGTTAGACTATAAGTAGTTACCATTATGGTGTAGGCTAGTTATGATTATCTGAGTAGTGTAAAACAGCGGTAAGGTGATCCCTATCAAAAGTTGTATGTATGTGTTGTGCTGACCATCATTTCAGTCTGTCCTAATTTATGAATGATAGACATGAGAAGATCACAGATACTTGACTATTTTATTGGTAATTCCGTCCAGTTACAATATACTGAGTAGTGTTAGGGATAAATCTTAAGTCTTAAGTAAGGACGGACTCAAATCCACAAATAAATAAGCGCTAAAAAAGTGATTGACAAGACATGGAAAACATGTTAGGTATCCTGAGTCACTATACTCTCTCTTCAACGTGAAAATAATAAGTGAAGCCAAATGCAGTTCGAAATATGTTGGAAAAACGTAAAACTGAAGTATTATAGGTAAGTTAGTCTACACTTTATCTGATTTGAATCCACAAATTGTTAAGAAGCAGATGTTATGAGATTTTTCCATGAAAATATTCAGAATGGGCCATTGGATCGGGTCCCAGTGGCTTAATTGTATACGAGCTCGCCTTGCAACCAGAAGGTCCTGGGTTCGAATCCCGGGGTGTGTACTGCTAAAGAGTCCCAAACTAGGGCGAAACAACTGTCCAGTACTCCCAGCTGGTTTTCCAATGGTTCTCTAACTAATGTCAGCTCATGATGAAAATCCTGTAATTAATCAAATCCCTACAAACCAACACTTGAATATTCAAAATCGTTGACAATCTATTTTAGCATTAGATATAATGGAGAATGTTCAAGTCTTAGACAAAGGGAACTGCAAAAATGCCAGAGAATTCCTAGAGGCCTGGTATTCAAATGAATCAGCAATCAATAGACACATAGAGATTGACAAAATATACCAACCCATACGAAGAAATTCACACAAAAACAAAGTCAAACTTCAGGTCAAGGAAACAAGTGAACTAGAAAGTGAGAAGTCACACAAAAACAACCAATCACGTTCAAGGTTAGCAGAAGGAATGACTAACGACATTCAGACCAAAGAAGCAGCCAGCACTGAGACAAGGAAACTAGGGGATGAAATGTCACACGAAAACAACCAATCACGTTCAATGTTACTAGAAGAGATGACTAATAAACTCATAGAGAATTCTAAAAGCTCACTTCACATCGAAGTATGCGCTGAAGATGTTGCTCAGTAGAGCAATGAAAGCTTCGCAACCAAACCATCCAGCTCAGAGAACACAACCACACCAAAATATTTTAGCATTAGGAACACAATATTCAGCAAAAGAGACTCTTTTCAACAACGAATTTATTATCAAGCTGTACAATCGTATATGTATATGGTTTTTTTAAGAAATAATATCCGGTGAGGGAATTAGGCCAAAGGTGTGAATACATAAAATAATAATAATATTAGTATGAAATGTCATTAAAATATTTGTGATTATGATCACAGTTAAATGTCTAGTAACAAAACAATTTAATGGCTGCTTGTTTTATGGTAAAGCTTGAAAACTGTCAACTTAGTCAAACCATCAATCATTTAGACATTTATAAAAGATACGTGGACGACACTTTCGTTATCTGTGATAATAACGTAATTCTTGATGATGTCTTGTGTGCTTTCAACAAGTGCCATCCTTCTTTACAATTCATCATAGAAAAGGAATCTGAACTGAGTATTCCCTTTCTTGATGTGTGCCTTAGTAGACGTAATGACGGCTGTCTCAAAAGATCCAACCACCAGAAAAATACATGTAATGGACAACTAACTGATTTTTATAGTTGGGTACCTACCTCCAGGAAAAGGAACCTAATTCATTCGTTCTGCTTTAGGATAAGAAACATTTGTAGTTCTGATTGCATTGACTCAGTACTTGTCTTCCTAAAAGCCATGCTCGCAGAAAACGGTTACCAGAACTGATTTATTGACAGTAACGCGAAAGATAAGCAGTATAAACTGGTCACTAATTCAATTCCAAAGACAGCCTTATTCATGAACTTGGAATTCAAAGATGATCAAGCTTCACATATGCTCAAAAACCGTTTCTCTAAATCAGTCAGTAAGACGTTCTTTGCAGCAAAATTAAAAATGACGTTCACCAGCCGCAAGTTGTTCTCCATCTCTGTAAAACATAAGCGCTCCCATCCGGCCGCCTCCATGTGCATCTATCAGTCCACCTGCTCTAGTGGAGCAAGGTATATTGTCCGTAGCCGGAGGACGCTTTCGACACAGATACGAGAACATATTCCAGCAGCATGGTTTTACAAGGGAGAAAGGAAGTGTGTGCGAAGCTCTATACTAGAACACCTGATCGACTCCTGTCACTCTGCAACCCTGAACATGATTTTAAGATCCTCTATCGAATCCATACTAACTTGCTAGTCGCGTTTTCTTCGTTATAAACTTCTAAGGACAACACAGGCCTTGACAATTCATGACTTTAACCCAGATATTTTTGTGTACAAAAGAAGTATGTACAATCCCTACTTGTGCCTTGGCCGTAGAGGGATAGACATTCATTTATTTATTTACTTTGTTTATTTAGTTATTCTAGGTACGTTCCCCTTATTACTACGATTATTATCATTATTATTACAATTCTCATTCTGAATTGTTTCCGCTTGTCCCACTTGTCTGCCTAAATCCAAAATGTTTTTTACAATATTGAATTCTATCTTATCAAATTTCATACCATGTTATGTAATATTTTATATTCGCCTACTAATACTATAATTATGCACCTCTTTCCAACATCTATACGTCTTATGAATTATTCTATATATTGTTGTTTTGCCACTTCACATCTAACTATGATTATAATCACAAATATTTTAATGGCATTTCATACTACTATAATTATTACTTTATGTATTCACACCTTTGATCTAATTCTCTCACCGGATATAATTTCTTAAAAACCATATACATATACGATTGTACAGCTTGATAATAAATTCGTTGTTCAAAAGAGTCTCTTCACTGAATATTGTGTTCTTAATGCTACAATGGGAATTATTAAATCTGTTGTTGACCGATCAACCTCTAACTACTCTCTCCCTAAGGTTCTACTTCCATCTTAAATGTTTCTGTTAAAGAAGATAGTCAACTTAGTATCCTAGATTTCCTCTATTCATCTCCAGTAACATAAATGCTCCTATGAATCTGGGCTCATACCGTGGTGTGTGCTACTGATAAGATTTATCAGTAGTACATAGGGAGATGTTTATCGGCATAAAATCATCAAATAGTAGGTAGACAGGTTTGATGTCGGAGACAGAAAATGATACAACGTTGTGAAGATACATGGGAGATGTTGAAAGGAACACAAAGAAACACAATATGAAGGAAGGGCAGAAGTAGCATTTGTGAAAAAAGGAGAATTAAGGTGTTTTTGACACGATACGTCAATGACTGTCTGTCTGTCTCTTTTCGACATAGAACTTTGCAAATATGTGCGGTAGTTCAAGTCGCCACACTCCCTCCTTGTTGCACACAAAGGAAGAGAAGAAATGCATAATATAGACAGTAAACAGAGGTGGGAGACAAAGGAATAGTAATAACGAAGAATAAAACAGTTTCACTGGAAATCATAAGTCACAAGGAGTGGATGCATCTGCACCAGCCATTGAGAACGATTTCTATCCATAGCACCAATTGTTTCCAACCATTGGTTTTTACCATCCCAAGGACCTCAACTAGGAAGTCTACACCTTCCTACGTGGCTAGCTTAAATTAAATGTTGTAGATTTCATTGACTGGTGAGACCATGTTTTGGTTTGACCGCCGCCAGCTCTTTTCCAGTCTGACCCAATGTCAGCTAACATTGCCTGTCGAGGAAGGTGATGGCTAGGCATACGTAACACGTGTCCTAACCATCTCAGTCGATGGAACTTCACAGCCTCGTCGATTGATTTCCCCTCCCACCTACCTAGCACTCGACGCCTAACCTCAATATTGCTCACCTTATTATACCACTTCACGCGGGAGATAGAGGGCAGGCACCTATGATCAAAGATAGCTAGTCTTTTCATGTCTTCCACTCTCAATGGTCAGATCTCACAGTCAGCCATAAAGGAGGACGGAACGGACTGATGAGCAGTACACACGCCCTTTGGTCAATAGTCGGATATCACGTCTACGCCAGAGACGGCGTAAACTGGCATATGCGAAACGCCAATGACTACAACACATCAAAACGCTTTGTGTGAGATAGACAATGATACATGTGATGATAAGTAGTCAAAGTTTCAAAAACCAAAAAAACTAACCTCTTCTGCTTCTTGTGCAGCTTGAATAGATCGTAAATCATTTGCAAGTGGCTTTTCTGTAGTATTGACACTTCCAGCAGCCCATCGTGCAGATTCAGGCAATTTTAAACGACTCAGTTCACTGTCAGCCTTCATGCGTAATGCTTCACGTCTACTTTGTTCAGCTAATGCACGAGCTTTTTCTTGATCAGCTAATGCTTTCTCCATAGCAAGAGCAAGAGCCTCCTCTTCGGCTATTTTCTTCAATCTAGCCTCTTCAGCTAATTTCTGCTCTAATGCTGCAGCTTTACGACGATTGAATTCAATCTCCCATGCTAATTGTTTTTCTTGCTCTGCAGTCAATCTACAAAAGCGGCAAAAACCAAAATTTACAAATATTTTATTAAGCTCTTTCTTAAAATCTCTTATTGAATACTGACAAATTATGACTTTGAAAAATGTAAAATAAAACCGGCATAGTTGTGGATTTCATTGACTGATGAAGGCATATTTTCGTTTGACCACCACTAGCTAGCTCATTTCCAACCTCATCAATCCGATGTCACTCAGCTAACATTGCACGTCACCGAGGAAGGCTATCGATGGCATTACACGGTGGCATGCGTAACACATGTCCTAAACATCTCTCAATCGATGTAGTAGTAGCTTCACAACCACCTCATCGATTGATTTCCCCTCATCACCTACACTTACTTAGCACTCGACCACCGATGATGCCAAACCTCAATAGTACTCACCTTGTTATACCATCAGCTAACACACACTGCGCGTGATGTCATTCGACGGTCTCGTCAACGTATGTCCTACATATTTGTTGAGGAATCGGCTCTTGGTCGGTTTGTTGCTAATTCTTTCTGGCCGGTTGGCCGACCGG
Source organism: Trichobilharzia szidati (assembly GCA_944472155.2). Lineage (NCBI taxonomy): Eukaryota > Metazoa > Platyhelminthes > Trematoda > Strigeidida > Schistosomatidae > Trichobilharzia > Trichobilharzia szidati. The sequence goes on from OX235272.1 coordinate 105,795,376, forward strand.
CCATTTGATCTTCAGTAAGGAGCCAGCGAAGGCAGTTGTCGATAAAAGTCTGCAGTAGACTGATGGTAATACTTTTCGTGATGCGCCCATCAAGTTTCTGATTCATATAGAAGAACTGACTGGCTGACTCACTTGACATTGGTGTTGAAAATCCCATTCTTGTTCTTTAAGCCTAGGAGCGCAGAAGGTTCCCACACTGATTTAGGAGTGATGGAGGTGTATCTTGCCTTTCCGATTATGACTTTCTTTCCTTGACATTTTCATCCGTTCTGTTGCGCCTGTGGTTGAAACAATGCCGGCTTCCTAGCCAGATAACTGAAGGAAGTAACCTCTTTTAACCTCTTTATCTCGTTGATGGTGACTGATGCTGGTTGTTGTTGATGGTTGGTTGGTTATCTTCATCACCCCCGTCTTCTCCATGTTCACCTAAAGTCCTGTCTTCGCCTGCCTGTCTGCCTGCAAGTCTTCGAGTTTGTGTGACACCAAACATAAATCATCCATGCGCGAAATCCAGATCTTCTAGAGTCTCCTTATCGGTCAGTACAACGTAGTCCTGTCTTCTCACTCCCCATGCACAGTCTGGCGCTTGATCCAGTCGACCACAATTAGGAATACCATCGGAGATGATAGACAGATCGGTCATATTCCTGTATTCACTTCAGGTAAATTATTAGTGGGTAAATGGGTCTAAATATATAATTAATAAAGCTATTCAACTTCTCATAATATCAGACATAGTTTAAAACTTCTGTGCAATAATATAACTGAACTATTTCACACTTTCTAACCACCAGTCAGCTCTATAATAATAATAATAATATAATGAATGCAAAAATATTATTGAATGACAAAATAGTATGTATTGCGTTAAGCTGTCATACTGAAGAAAAAATTATAATAATAGACCCTTTTTGAAATAATAACTGGATTTTGCAGATAATCAATTAATGTTAATAACTACATGGAATTCAACGGAACTAGAAGCCCATTGAAGACTGAATGAATCTGTCTGTACCAGTGAGAACGATTTTGAGCCCCATATTACCGACAACACATCCAGTCCCTTAACTCATACTGTGGTGAGAGCTGGCTGCTAGCCAAAGTTGGTAGACAGTAATTGACGTCAATGTTTATGTCCCCAATATTGGTGGTGAGAAAATGAGAACAAAGGCTTTGCGTAGGTGGATACAGTTAGCATATGGATGATCTGACACAGCCACAAAGAGATGCAATGTTAACTTTCTGTTAGAAACAACCAATCAAAAGACTGTATTTTCTACTAACGATAATCTACAATAATGTACATTAAAATCTGTAAATATGTGTTAACTTTCATTAATAAATGATCTGATGTCTGGCCCTTGTCTTCTGTTGTCACAATACAATCTAGATAACTTCAACCTAGCAGTGCCTCCACACGTGTCTCTAATTGGCTGAAAATAACACTGCCAAAGACACTTCATCGACTATTTTCTAACCTAATCCTATGTCAGCTAATCCTTGCTCGTTGACGAAGACAGTATAGCTCAGTATGCGTGACACACATTTACTAGCCATTTGTTATCTCTTTACTTATACTTAATTAGGGTACAGCAGGTTGAAGGTGAGGTAGGTAGTAACTCATCGAAGAAGACATTGACAAGTGGTTGCGCTATGTCATAAATGGTCAGAAGTTAGAATTCATGGGCTCACTGGTCATTGGATCGGGTCCCAGTGGCTGATAAGTGGTCTACGAGCTCGCTAGCCTTATAACCAGAAGGTACTGGGTTCGAATCCCCGCTGAAGCGTCCCAAACTAGGCCGACGAAACAGCTAGCTGCCCAGTGCTCCCACACATGTTTTCCAATAATTCTCTAACTGATTTCAACTCATGATGAAATCCTTCAACCAAGTCAAACAAAAATATCCCTACAAAACCAATACTTGAATAAACAAATCAGTTTTTTTTAATAAAAGAGAAAAAAACGTATGACACAAATATACACATCTCACTTTTTATTAGCTTTTTTATTTTTTCGTTTACTTTTCTTTGAAACTCCACCACCACCACTTTCATCTGCATCATTACTTGAGTCAGCCTTTCCTGTTGTTGTTGTTGTTGTTGTCTGTAGCGTGGTATTCACAGAGGTATTTATTGACGACTTTTCTTGGATAACATTCTCGCCACCGCCATCCCCATCATCATCATCACCAGTAGCGTCAACATCCTCATGATGACTAAGCTGACCACCACCACCAGTCAGTTGAGTACTATCCAACATGATACTGGATGACTCATCTTTTGAATCATATGATGATGAATTGATTTTCTCGTCAATAGAGCAGATATGTTCATCACCACTACCACGGATATCCTTTTGATGAGTATTATCTAGTACTTTGGAAGGTGTTGATGACTTATTATTATGCGCTGTTGTTGTTGTCATTTCAAGTGATGGTTTTTGTGGGGGTGTATTTTGAGTATCTAAATTGTCTCTTTTATTAATGCTGCCATTATTATTATTATTATTACTATGAATTTGATTAGAATTGTTCCCATTAGCCTCATTTGAAGGAGAAATTAACAGACGAGCTAATTCACTTTGTACAGCATTTGTTGTTTGAATTAATGTTTCAGTTAGATTAGAATTTAATTGACTTGAGCATAAATTAGATAATAATTTCGCTGTTGTATTATTTATTTCAGCTAATTTATTAGCTAATGCTAAACGTTCTGCTTCTATTTTAGTTGTATGCGTTAAAATATTTTGAGCATCAGTGCATAAATTTAATAGAGCAGTTGTATCATTGACTTCTGTAAGTACGCTGGGATTAATGGATGTTGATGTCTTCAAGTCTTCATGTAATGCAGCTGCTGGTGGTGGTGGTGATGACGTAATCGTTGATGATAATGTTGATGTTGGTTGTTTACTGTCAACAGATTCTACTTGAATGTTGTCATTACTGGTAACTTTTTCTTGTTGAAGCTAGAATGCAGAGAAGAAGAAAAAGGTTAGCAGATATATATTGTCATGATATATAATTTAACAAAAAGATTGATAACTAAGAGATTCAGTGCACATTTGACTGATCGACTTTCTTTTAAAAAAGCAGAAGAGCACTTTACATAACATGTGTGGTGAGAACTAGCTGCAAGCCAAACCAATTTACGCCAATGTTACATCCCGAATAAGGTTCGCGAGAAAAAACAATAACAAAGCTTAACCTTGGGGAACTCACCAACCAATCACAGAAGACTTAACATGTGCAAATACGATTCACGGACATGTGGCTTAACTTTCTAAGAAACGACCACAAGCAGTACAGAATAACCTTCAGCAAGAAAACAACCAATCAGAAGACGTTGCTTCTCTGCTAACACTAACGATAATAATAATGTACATAAAAATCAATAAAAATCTGTCGACTTTCTCAATAAACGATCTGTTGCGTGGGCCCTTGTCTTCTGTCGTTACACATGTACAGAAGAATACTGTAAGTAAACGAACATGAGTGTGAAAGGAACCATTAAAGTTCGTCATTTAATTAAAACTAGGGTATTCGATCCCAAGTAATGAGTTATGTTTGTTGTATGAGAGGTGATGTTACTGTCCAGCTGTCCAAGCTGAAGTAGATGAAGCGACACTCCAAACAGGAAACCACTAGTTGAACAGTGAATGCTTAATCCTAAAGGGGAAGTGTGGCATGAGATCTGACCTCACTTGAAAGTTTCCTCTCTCAGCATATATCCGATTCATATCATTCTGCATATTTGTTAGGCGGTTATACATTCTTAACTGATTGGTTGGTTCGCCGGCAGACTTCCTCTTCATGACAAAATTAATTTATAGTCTCTTGGCGAAGTGGTTTTTTTCCTGAGTGTACTAGCAGTAATAATAACTTGAAACAAAAGAATGAGAGAGACAAAATAAACGTAACACAATAGTAAAGAAAATCACGTCATCCACCCTATATATAGTGTGTTACTTACCTGTGTTTGACTTTCATCTGATGTTGATCCAAGTGGTGAAACAACGGCTGGATTATCTGTTCTATTTGAAACAATTGAATTTGAGCATAATTGATTAATATTAGTACCGTTATTACCACTGATATTGCTATTAGGCGTAGTAGTAGTAGTTGTTGTTGTTGGTGTCTCTGGGAAAGATATCTGAGCATTCAATAGATTTTCATTGAATCGAAGACGTGAAGTTATCGAAGATAAATTCTCATGTGTAATCGGTGGTTGATTGTAACCCGACCAGAATGGTACACGATTAGCTAAATTCATATGATCAGCTATAGGGTGGTAGTACGCAGAAAAGACAACAAGAAAAGGAAAAGGTTACAGGATTTTGTCATGAACCGATATTGGTTAGAGAACCATTGAAAAACCTGCTGGGAGTACTGGACAGATGTTTCGTCCTAGTTTGGGACTCTTCAGCAACGCGCTTTGCGAAGAATCGATTGATTTCATGCGAAATCACGAAATGGCATCAATTTGACAAGGAGCGGGGGTGTTGAACTCGACTGTTTTGTTGTTAGTGTACGACTTTTCAGCATTGTGTATCAATAACCCCATTCGGAGTCAAACGCAAGTTATGAGATTCTGGGGGAAGGCGATTTTTTAGAAATTTTATACATTTATCCCCCCACCACCAACCTTTATGAATTTGAATAAAGCAAAAACAAGCGTTTGTGCGGAATAAAATGGTGCCGATTTTCTGAATATGTACCAAAATGTGTACGTCTCAAGTGGGGAACAAATGCTTTCACAACAGTGGCATTGCCAGGCGTTGGAAGGTCGTCCAAAGTTGTCAACAGACAGAAGAGTTCCATTCTCCTCAAGTTTGCTGAAGCAATTTCTATCAAGCCCCTGAAAACCCATTTATGTGATCATAAAGAAGCGGTTACCAGTCTCCCCTTGCTCTGTCTCGTAACTGGATGTTTTCAACCTCTTTCGTTTGATTACGTAACGCCAAACTATCCCATCGTATATGATTATTATTGTTTGGAATGAAGAGATTATCACTATAGTTATCACTACCATTGTATGCATATATTGATTGGTAACATTTTATTCGGCACAATCGTTTGTTTTTGATTTATTCAAGTTAAAAAGCAAGATGAATTAACCATTCACAGCCACAAGGACAATGACAAAGCGCCAGCTCGACCAATTCTGAATGATAAACCCTGACACCCTTCACTTCACAGTCTCTAAATAACGTTTCGAGCAACAGTTGGAAATTTCAACAACAATATTCCTTAGATGATCAGTGCTTTGTGTCTGAATGACTGACAAATTTCAACATAGAACTTTGCGCAAATGTGCATCAGTTCCATTTACCACACACCCTTCTTGTAGCACACAAAGCAAGAGAAGAAAGTAGGAGAAATGCATAATATAGACAGTAAACAGAGGTGGAAGACAAAGGAATAGTAATAACGAAGAACAATATAGTTTCATTGGAAATCGTAAGGCACAAGGAGTGGATCCATCTGCAACAGCCATTGAGAACGATTTTGAGTCATATCACGAATTCTTTCCAACCACTGGTTTTTACTGTCCCGAACACCCCAACCAGGAAGTCGACACCTTCCTACATGGTTTAAACTAACTGTTGTGGATTTCATTGACTGGTTCCATGTTTTCCTTTGACCGCCGCTAGCTCTTTTCCAGCCTGACCCCATGTCAGCTAACATTGTCCGTCGGTTGAGGAAGACGATGACTAGGTATACTTAACACATGTCCTAACCATCTCAGTCGATGTAATTTCACAGCCTCGTCGATTGATTTCCCCTCCCATCTTACTTACTTACTTTACTTCGGCTATCTCCTACGGGAGGATGAGCCGGCTTCATGAACATCTCGAATCATCGCTGCCCAGGAGCGGCGATCTGACGCAACGTTTTGCGACAGGGTTATCCAATTAAGAGAGTTCATGAAGTTTCATGGGAATTTGGTACGAGTGATGTCCCCAGAATCGCTCGGCCTTTTGTTTGAGAGTGCAGCTCTAGCCTTTACACAACCAAGTGTGACCTACAAGGCAGTAGGAGTGGAGTAGGGAGTCCACTATCCATTGGCAGCCGGTGACCGGAGTTCGGTTCATACGCCTTTTTGAATGGGGCCAGATATCCAGGACATCCAACAAGCCCTTTGTCCATACGTCTGCCGGTGAGCTCCAGTGAGCTTCATACGCCAGTCGTTGGAGGTTTGGAATCAGGGTTTAGCCATCTCCCCTAGACTGTCATCCAATGGACAGTCAACCCGGTGAAGAGCGCCGGGCATCCGCTTTCGCCCTCTCACTTTGGTGAAAAACACCTCCGCCACGTGAAGGCAGTAAGTAGGACTTCCTCAGGAGAGGCTATGTAAGACGCCTGGTCATATGGGAGCATTTCGAGAGGTGTGCGGAAGGGTGGCCAACCCGCAGCGCAAGGCACCCTCCCATCTACCTAGCAGTCGACGCCTAACCTCAATATTGCTCACTTTATTATACCACTTCACACGGGAGATAGAACGGAGGCACCTATGATCGAAGACAGCTAATCTTTTCATGTCTTCCACTCTCAATAGCCAGGTCTCACAGCCATAAAGGAGGACGGAGCGGACTGCTGAGTAGTACACACATCCTTTGGTCGATAGTCGAATATCACGTCTACGCCAGAGACGGCGTAAACTGGCATATGCGGAACTAGCTCTCTGTATCCGTGCTATCAAGTGTGCATCGGCCGGGGATCGAACCCCAGATCGTGTGCATGGTCGGCGAACGTCCTAACCGCTGTGCCACCGACGCATATAGATGAACAAAGAATATCATCACATGAAACATTCAGAATTTTAGTAAAAATGTGTTCTATGCACTAAATTTCATGCCTTACACAAAAAGCCAGGTAACACAACGTGAATGCTTTCATCATGGGGTTACTGGTGATTTGCAGTGGAATCCACAACATACGTTTCGCCCCAACTGGAACTCATCATCCGGAAATGCCTGCTTCCAGTAAGTACTGAAATTTCCGCTTGAATTCAGTATCTTTCGTATCAAACGCCAAAGTGTGTTACAAACACTAGGTCACGAAAAGTCACCAAATATATCTTAGTTCTCACTGTCAATACTGATAATAAAATAAATAGCATCTAGACTTTGGTGCAGTTAAAAAAATGCAGGTGACTTTGTGAAGGTGTGATACAGACAACAGGGTTCCAACGGAATATTATTCTCACAGAATAAGAATCATTGTATTTGTAAGTGTTAACATCGGAATAGTGTTCCCACACAATTCAATAGTACACATTAGCAACAAAATACTGTATATGTATACTTGATCATTCTATTTCATGTCGTTTAATGTAAACTAAAATCACAAGCTCAGTGATTGGTTGAACTGAATATAAATAGTATAGATATGAATAGCTGTTCTTTAATCACTTGAATATACATACCTTGGTTTCCGTCTCTTGCCTACTATTGTTACAACTTAACCTGAACTTAACTTTTTTCTGAAACTTAGATATACTATATTTACACAAAGGCAACGGTATAAAAGCAACTGTCGTTCAATTAATAAAGCTACACCAAACAGTATTGACGTGTAAAATAAAGCAAGCAGTGAATTATACTTACATACATATAAGACGACGGAATACAAAAGTTAAACAAGGTCAACTAAGAGAGATGAGTTTATGTTAAAACAACATACGATCACATGACAATCACAGCAGACAGGGCTGGGTCATATATTGATTGGTGTGCTGTCTGCCTATCGCAATTAGTAGAAATGCAGGTTGTGAAGTTACATAGATTGAAAGAGGGATTGTTAGGATATGTGTTACGCATGCCTAGCCATCGATGACCTTTCTCGACCGATATTAGCTGACTGACGTAGGATGGATGAGTTTCGGAAAGAGTTAGCTAGTGGTGACCAAACGAAAACATGGCCTCATCAGTCAATGACACCCATGATAGTTTAAGCCAGCCAACCAGCCACGTAGGGAGGTGTAGGCTGTCTGCTGCCAGTCTGGTTGCGGTGGTTGGGATGGTAAAAACCAGTGGCTGGAAACGATTGATGATATGGCTCTAAATTATTCTCAATGGCTGGCGCAGATGCATTCACTCTTTGTGATTTATCATATCCAATAAAATTCTATTGTTCTTCCATATTACTATTCTGTTTACCTCATATTTCTGATTATTATCTCTATTTACTCTCTTCTCTTCTTTTGTGAGCTACATAGGAGTGTGGTAACTCGATCTGCTGCACATCTGTTCAAAGTTCTACGTTGAAATCAGTCCAGTCCAGTCCATGAATGCAAGTACACTTAACTGACGAGTGCCATGTAGGAGGATACGTGTGTCCTGGATGCCACTGCTAGCTACCATCAACCAAATAGCATAAATGTTCATCATGAGTTGTGGTTAAATCGTTCGTACTATGTGGCTGACATCGTAATACACATTTCGTTTCAATGTATATTATGGTGGAATCAACGGGAAATCCAAAATAACTTCAAGACAGTATTATTTTACTTATTTAAAAACAAAAAACTTGGTACTATATGGCACCAAGAAAATGCGCCACACAATAACAGAACAACATGTGAGATAAAAAGTAAGAAATATAAGTAGAGAACGGATAAAGTGCTTTATCTGGGGGGGGGAGGAAAACAGTCATATTTAACAAGTTCAAAAAGCATTCGTCAATTATTGTCGGAAAGGGAGGAGTGGGAGAAATTGTAGCACGTTCGTCGTCGATGATTGCGATTCTTAGGCACATCTGATAACCTTTCGCGTTATCTCTCGGACTCCAACCAAGGAGTTGTGACACACCAACCAATGTTAACCTAGCACAATTATCCTCCATCCCACGACCCCACCTCTCTGATTTTTTTCATCCCGTCCCAGGGCTAGCGAACAGAGACCTGTAAAGTAGCCTCTGTGGTGACATTTGTAGCATATGTCCAAGCTTTCGGAGCCGGTGTTTCCAGATGGCGGAAATCAATGAATGGTGAGCTATACTGTGTTCAAACACACGCCGTTGAACCTCAGAATTACTCACACGACAATACCATCGAACGCAAGCAATTCTACGGAGACAGTGATGATGGAATACGTAGAGTCGCCGCACACCGAAGCATAGTAAACGCGACCTTTGACAGCTCGGCTAACGTCACGACGGCACCAGACGTTGCTCAAGCGGACGTATGTCACCCTAGCTTTCATGATACGATTGGAAATCTCATCCGTCACGTTTTCACCAGCACTCACAACACAACAACCCAAATGCACATACTTATCGACAACTTCAAGTGGTTCACCTGCAAGCAAAAGTGAGTGCAGGTACAGGCTGCGGATATCTTGTAACAGTGCTTTGCACTTAGATGGCGCAAAGCACATACCATACTTACAGATACTTGATCGCCTACTGACTAAGTGATTAACTTCAAAGACAGTAAGTATATCCGTGATGCAAACCAAAATTACACCCTGGAGTATACTATGTATTACTCTCTACGCAATTACAGAACAATAATGAGTGAGAGGTCTAATATAAGTTGAATAAAGCAAGAACAACAGTGGTGGTTTATGCAGAATACAAGATGGTACCATCCTTTGTTTATTTCGTTGGCTTCTCATCAGCTCAACTGCTTGCTTACAGCCTAAATAAATTATGAGGTTTATGTACAGAAATGTTTTAACCAGACATCTCCTCGATAAGGGTCATGAGGTGGAAATCGCGAAATCCCATAAAATTATTATCAATAAACAAAGGAGGTTGATTCTCCTCAAATTTGCCGAAGCAATTTCTATCAAACTCTTGAAACCAGATTTTTGTGTTCAGAAAGAAGCAGTTAGCATCAGTCTTTCCTTGCCCTGTCTGGTAACTGGATGTCTTTATTCTTTCTTTCATTTCACCATGTAATCTTTGGCTTTAACCTTACCCCATGTCCATTTGATATAGTGTAATTTTGCTTATCTCTTGTTTCTATGATTTGAGTTGAACTCAGTACATTGTTACCTAATTTATTAGTCACTCAGCATCTCACACGCATCTCTCGTCTTTATTACGTAACTCCTTTACCATTCTATGCATACATTTATTTTGTTTAAACTTGCACTGCCCGTGTAAAATCTATATAACCGTAATTTTCTGAGTACTGTTGACTAATTGCGGAAGTTTCTGTCAACTGACAGCATGAAAAAAAGTTTGCAAGTATGGTAAAACTTTTCTGTACATAAACTTAATCATAATTTCTTTAGACTGTAAGCAAGCAGCTGAGCTGATGAGAAGCCAACGAAATAAACAAAGGATGATACCATCTTGTACTCTGCACAAACCACCACTGTTGTTGTTCATGCTTTATTCAAATTCACAAAAGGGGAATAAATGCATGAAGTAATATAAAATTGATCCAACAAAAAGGACATTATGATATATAGATAGATAGATAGATAGACAAATAGGATAGTCATAGGTGCTATAATATATTTAAAATTACCTATTTCTTACCTAAACTAAGAAAACATTCATCACAATTTCGACGTATCTTTACACCTAAGGATAAATAACCAGCAGCAAGCCAAGTAGCCATTTGTTGATCTGTAAATGGACCTTGTATATGCTTTAGCAAATCCACATAATACCATGTACGTGAAGAGAGATGATATGGTTTAGTTGTTGTGCCCACTTCTGTTGATGTAGTAGTAGCAGTAGTAGTACCAGGGGTCATTGTCAACAATTGCAAATGATCATTAGGCGGCGGTGTAGAGGTAATCTTCTCGACAGGAGGAGGATAATTATTATCAAGAAATTCTTCAGCTTGTAATGTTCCCCCCATTGATAATGTTGATGATGATGATAACTTTTCAATATTTTCATGAACTGGAAGTTCAAATCCAGGCGGTGGATCAATAGAAAATGATTTGGAATAGGCTCTGACACTTCTTGTTTCCTAAAATTATTATTTTATCAGAAAAAGGGGAGAAATAGTGAAGCTGGCACAAAAAGAAAACTAAGCGCAAAAACTCATTTTAAATAAAAACAATAATAATTATAATAAAATGCTACATCTTTAAGAAATGCGTCGGGGGTTTAGCGGTAGGACACTCGCCAACCACGCATGTGGTTCGGGGTTCAATCCCCTGCCACAGACGCACTCCTAAACCTCGCTAGGCCGGTAAAGAGGGAAGGTTGGGGAGGGGGCACATGGGCCTAGCAACTTCAGCGCGTAAAAATAAACACCACTGTTATGAGGTGAGAAAATAGACTCCTAAGGTCAAGTTAAAAGGATATTCTGGAGGTCAAAGTAACAATGGAGATCACTAAACCAAATAACGAGGTAAGGAAAGTGGTTTAGTGTGATGACAAACTGTTGCTTTGATCGCAGAAAGCTGGTTTAAACTTCCTAATTCCCAGCTAGGGCTTCCATAAACTTTAGGATACTCCCCAAACACGTTAAATAGATAGGTTTAAAAGATGTATAAACATCAATATATGCCCCGTCTCTATAATATGTTTCGCAGTAGAGGAGCTAGGTCTCCTGTTCTCACCATTATTGGGTTCTGGAGAGCCATTTAGGAATATGCTGTGAAGCCAGAGATAGATAAGTCCTCCCTCCTATGTATGTGTGTCCACACGTACATTCAAATTAGTAAATACGCTGGGATGTGACATCATTTTTCGCATATTCTAAGGGCTTAGAGAGATGGATATATTCGTTTCACATTCTCAATTATTATGATATTAGCTGCATGAAAAGTCTTTTTAACAGCAGCGTTCAATCTTTGTCTAGTTGTCAAGCTGCTATGACCCGCCATATAGGGTAATCTTGATGTACACGTCTTTCTTGATGGCGAGTTGGAGAATGGGTGTCTTGGTGTTCTGACTACTTTATTTCCCCCTAATGAACTTGTTTGGATAATTATTATCAACCAGAGTTTGTGTCAACTTCCTTTCTCAACGTCTTAACTTTCCATATGTTATCACTGTTCAAATATGCATATCGTTGCAACTGTCTTCAGTGAACAATGCTTAACCTTAGTTCTCAAGACTCAGTTTTAAAGGGTAATAATGAGTCGACGATATTAAGACATATGTATGTTCGCATGGACGATTTCATCATGAGCTGACCAGTGGCTTAATGGTCTACGAGCTCGCCTTGTAACCAGAAGATCCTGGGTTCGAACCCCCCTAGTGTGGGTGCGTACTGCTGAAGAGTCCCAAACTAGGATGAAACAGCTGACTGTCGAGTACTCCCAGGTTTTCCAGTGGTTCTCTAACTTATATCAGCTCATGATGAAATCCTCCAGCCAATCAATCAAACAAAATCCCTAAAAAAATCAATACTTGAATATGTGTATGTCTAGATTTTTCACAAGTACAACAAAATCCCAATAATAAATATATATCCAAATTCTACTTTAATTCATAATCACATGTGTGTTTTGCATGCCTCAATAACAATGTCTCATACATTTAGTCATAAAAATACTCATCATAAACATAAATGTTATTTTGAAAGAGAATATCCCTTAGTCAGAGTTTACAGCCGTTATCTATATAAAACAAAAGTACATACTATGCCAATGACCAATCATATTTAAATAGGTCAAATAAATAGTTCATCATGATAGGCGAAGGTTGAAGTCTATTGTTGTTGTTGTTTTTTTCTTATACACATAGTTTAGGATGCATGTGATTAGTGCAAAGTGCTTCCATCAACTTAAAATAGCCAACCTTGAATTAGAGTTATATGATGAAATAATTGTGAAATAGTCATTAAATATTGATTTTGTGACCTGACATTATAAAGTGCTTTGCAATGGATGATGATGGTGATGGATTTCTATTCAGATTAATGAGTGCACTGGGTTTTTCTATGTATCTTAATCACCATTTTTGGAACATGTTCTTTTAGACGACCACACTGGAACATTCTATCGGTTCTACCTATATATAAATGTCACCGCAACTGCATGTGAACTTGTAGATATACAGTTTGAAGTAGAGTCTACAGAATTACGTCTTTTAATCGTAGGTACAGGGATAAAAAATGTTCGAGATGTGGCGTAGAATGTGCGTTTGATGGCTGACCGAAGCGTCTTTGAGCTGTCAACTGCATAATTTGAACACCCTTAAATGGCAGGTTAATAAAAATGGCTTTCTTTAGTACGGAAGCTGTCTTTTCAGGATGTGGTCTATCCTTACTGTGACAATTGATAAAGTTTTCTGGATAACCATTAGCGGCAAAGTTAAACTTTAATCACCACTAACTACCAATCAGCTCATGACCTCAAACGCACCAATCACGTGGGGGAGGCACTTTTTGTGTATGGAATACATACATTTATGAAATAATGCATAAAAGCTGTATGAAAGTGTTACTCTGCTCTCACATGTGAAAAAAATAGCTCAGTTCTAGTTTGGAGTATCAACAGTATAATTCCATCGTGGGTAAAATTTATTTTGATAAAGTCTCATAGTGTAATACAGTAATATTTCCTGAGCAATAAATTGTGCTCAAAACGTCATCATTAAATATTACTGTATAACACTGTAAGACTTTAACAGAATAAATTTTACCCACAATGGAATTATAATCTACCGACACAGTGCAAAAGTTCTTTTCTTATATCAACAGAGTAATTTAACCACATTCTATGCATGTAATTATTCAGGTCTTCTAACCCTACCCTAACAATAACCTTAATCTTTCCTGAACCTAACGTGAAAATATCCCTAAACTAACTGTAATCTAACTCGAACCAACCCTAATATCGCCTTTATTAGGTTAACCTAACCTTAACTTGTCCTTGGCTTAAACCGTAACTTAATCTTTCCCAAACCTAAGCTGAAACTTGCCAGATATCCCATTTAATAACATAACACTTCGATGAGCATATTTTATTGATGATGACAACATTATTTGCCAGGTTTCACTAACTTGCTCAGTGAGCGTTTCAAAGTCACTGGTGCGGCCGCACTCCATTGGTAGTTAGTGGTGCTTAAAGTTTAACTTGGCCCCATTAGCTAATAAAACTGAATGTGTCGAAGCTCATCCATCAATGTGTGACTCGTGTATATTTTGCGGGCTCTTGAAAACAAACATTTCACTTGGCAACGTATATACTTGATAGGAAAACAACTGGTGAAATGAAGATATTGTCCACCTCATGTCTGCTTACGAAATATAAATCGCTTAATCGTTTCATTGTCTCTCCTAGACATTGAAATAACCAAGAAACCGAAGTTGGTTATTCGATTCGAACTTGGACGTCGCTCAGACAACTGAATGAATATGATTAATTAGAGTGACAAAGTTTCCAATAGACTAACTATTATTACCAATAATAATGAGTGTATCATCCACATAACGTTTATATTTTGCAATAAAATCTCCTAGCATCCCCTGCATTTGTTTCTCCAATTTAGTCACGAATATATCTGCTAACAAGGGCCCAAGAAAGCTCCCCATTGCAACACCATCCATTTGTTTGTATGCTTTTTCTTGGAAAGTGAATCTGATATTTTCCCTACATGTTATAAGATAATATCTCTAACGTAAGTGACAGGAACAAGTACTTGTATCCTATTGCTTGTGATGTAATCGCAAATGAAATCAACAGTTTCATGAAGAGGAACATTGGTGAATAAAGATTCTACGTCGATTGAGCACATAACTTTTTCTTTAATGCTCAGTGTCCAGCATATTACAAATTATTTAAAATAACCCCAGAGTTGATCACGGATTGATATCAGTTAGAGAACAATTGAAAACCAGCCACAGGGAGTACTGGATAGCTGTTTCATCCTAGTTTGGCGATCATCGGCAGTACGCACCCACTGCCAGAGGTCGAACCCAGGACCTTCCGGTTACAAGCAAGCAAGCTCGTATACCATTCAGCCAGTGGGACCCAATTCAATGGCTTATGAAATAGCTGTCTAGTACTCCCTGTTGCTGGTCTTCAATGGTTCTCTAACTGATATCAATCCGTGATCAACTCGTAAAAACAAAGCTAATCCTTACAAACCAAACTATAGAAAATCTCAGAGTGTTTAAAAAAAAATCAAAACAAGATTTTCGTTCTGAACGTTTCGCTGTGTAAGCCACAGCTTCTTCAGAAGCAGAATTATTTGGATTTTATTAATCCTCAAAATATTTGGGTCAAAATTTTTTACATAAATTGAAGTTAGTTCATTTGAAGGTCACTTGTCGATAGACATTTGTACCAATAGAAATATATAAGCAGTCATCATATATTGGTAATGACTAATGTCAAATTGTTATTGTGTATATTTGTCTGTAGGAGTGTGTGTGAGCGTGTTATTTGTCATATGGAAAAGACGTCAATTCACATGTGATAAACATATTTTTATAAAGGTCATGGAGGATCATAGAGATTTTTGTTGTTTTTTCATCTGTCTTGCTTCATTAGAGTTTGCCATATAGGTGATAAGTCTATCCCTTCTCTCCTATTTACTGCATTCGATGTGGTTAAAACGTGCAAGGCTTCAGAGGTCAACCTTTCTTTATGTGAATGAAAGCCTCTTTCTAGAATTTCGACATTGTCGAAATCAATCTTATGTCCGCTGTCTATAGCATATGCATTGCTATAGCCGATCTTTTTTCTAGACTTTTTAATCCTACTTCATTTCTAGGTGGACGTTTCGTGCACATTCTGTGTTCATTCACTCTGACCTTCACATGTCTACTGCTCTCGTCTATGTAGCAAGCTTCACATTATGAACACTTTAAACTATAGACACAATTGCTTTGTGACATTTTGGGAACCATATCTTTGACATTCAGGAAAGCTTTCTTTCAAGAATTAGACGGCTTGAAATAGACTTTAATATTTTATCAAGCCAGTACTATCTGAAGTTGTTCAGTTGTCTCTTTTCGATATGGAATGGCTATCGTCGATCAATAGCCAAGATCTTTCAATTTTCTGTTTTCCCTTCTACTCCTTTTTATTGATAATATTATTTAGTAGCTTTTTCGGACAACCATTCCCAATCAAAATTTGTTTCATATTGGAGATATCCTTCTCCACATCTTCATTATCTGTTGCTATAATATCTCTAGCTCTCTTAACGAGATCTAAAGCTACTGAAATTGTCATCCCTTTTGAATGATCTGATTGGAAATTCACATACTTGTTGGAATGTGTCGATTTGCTGTGTATTGTAAACTTTAGTTTATTGTCAGTTTGTCTTTTCTACAAGACAATCCAGAAAATTTAGTTTATATCCAGTATATTGGTCAGATCGAATGAACATTTTACAGAATGTTTTGATAAGGAGTCCCCTTACGGGTGTAAGGACCTCTGTAATCCATTTTGCGATTTTATGATATGGAGAATTCGACATATCTAAGATGGGTCTCAGTGGGTTCCCAAGTTTGTGGATTTTTAGAAGGCTATATACAGCGGCGGAGTATGTTGAAACAGTGGAAAAGATTTGTAGCTCAGGAGAATGTGTTTTCGGTGTGATGTCAATGTTTGTTGAGTGAGGATTAGTCCTCCAGCAATTGATCAGCATTTTTAGTATTTTCCCTGTTTACAATTTCCACATTTTTCCAATCAAATGGGTATCTCTCTGTATATGACTGCAGGAATTGATATGGAAGGAATACATGTCATATCTTCTGATGGCTAGTTTATATTCTTGAATATTAGGTCGAAGAGGACGTCGATTTCGGCTAATAAAGCGTTTTCACAGTTCCTTTGAGTTTCGAGTGGAACACAGGGCTTCACAGCTTCAGCAACACACACATTTCCATTTCACCGAGCTATTTGCAATCACTTCCAACTGTGTGCATCGGCCAGGAATCGAACTCCGAACCATGTGCATAGTCGACGAGCGTCCTAACCACTGTGCCACTGACGCACACATAATGTATACTAATACAAATATACAAATTAAGTGATTCATAAGAATCATATTAAGTGAAACATAGTTTAATTCACTTTTGAGATTTTCCCGTCGATTGATTAGACCGACGTGTTCGGTCTCAGGTTGACATATCTGTCGGCTTCTTGTGCAGATGCTTCGACGATGTCTGGGTATGTAATTACAATTTAATTTGTGGATGGTGACTAGCAGTGGAATAATCCAGGATAACGCGCACTTCGTCCTATTTGGGACTCGTCACTGGATGTGCCAACATTTCCCAGTGAGTGATGATGTTCCCACCGAAGCTCGAACCCAGTGAGCATAGTTCCAAACGTCAAAGCGTTATCCACTAGACCACTTGGGCCACGAAAGCCACTGTCTCTTGTGCAACGGGTCATATGGATTATTTCATTGAATTCTTTTTTAGATTTTCCTATCGATTGATTGGATCGAAGTGTTCGGTTTCAGGGTTGAGGTGTCGACTCCTTGTGCAGATGCCTCAACGATGTCTGATTATTTAACTTGAAGCAAATTGGTGGATGGTGACTAGTAGTGGAACTCGGGAGACCGAGCACTTCGATCGAATCAATCAACGGGAAAGGGCAAATGGAATTAAATAATTACTGATACACATCTGTTGCACAAGAAAGAGGTGGCTCTCGTAGCCTAAGTGGTCTAGTGGATAAAGCTTTGGCTTCTGAAACTATAGGAACTAGGTTCGGAGCCTCGGTGGAAACACAATCACTCACTGGGGGAATGCAGGTACATCTACATGACGAATTCCACATAGGACGAAATGCGCATCCTGGATTCCACTGCTAGTCACCACCAACCAATTAAAACATAGTTGTTCGACTTTAACAGCCATAAGTTAGTCCAGAGGAAACAGATAACCGTGATTACCAAATAAAATAAAACTCAAAGACAGATGTGTGGCTGGTTTATTGGTTTCAGTTACTCGACGGTGTCTTGGATTTGAATCCGTCTGTAATTACTTCAACGTGGACAACAAACCTTCACATTCAATAAGCGTGGCCTATAGTTGGGTACACGAAAACTTTGTTTTAGGTTAACTAAGTACTAACTGCTTGCTGACGAGAAAACAAACAAACAACACAACGACGACAGAGGGACCCATCCGCAAAACAATTTAGACAGAAGTGAAAATGCACAAATCTAAAATCCATGATGCTTGGATCGCGACTTATCATTAATTATGTTATAGCAAAACTTCGACTGGAACAGGCTGGATTCAGAAGAAACAAGTCATGTATTGATCAGATCGCCACATTACGGATCATCATTGAACAAAGTTTGGAGTGGCAGTCACCTCTCTATCTCAACTTCATCGACTTTGAAAAGGCCTTCGACAGCGTCAATCGAGAGGTGCTTTGGAAACTACTTCGCTACTTACATCTCATCCAACAGCTGTACGACAATGCTACATGCCAAGTAATCCACAACGGGAAGCTTACGGAATCCTTCGAAGTGAGGACAGGAGTAAGACAAGCTGGCTGCCTACTATCGCCAATGATTTTCCTGATTGCAGTAGATTGGATAATGCGACAAACAGCGGGCAACGAGGAAACAGGCATAAAATGGACTCACACAAAAAACTTGGAGGATCTGGACTTCGCGAATGTGATATATGTCTGATTTCCTACAAACTGGAAGATATGCAAGTGAAAAGCAACAAGTTGGCAGAAGAAGCATCAAAGATAGGCCTACACTAAAGGTGAACATAGAGAAAACAGAGGTGATGAAGATTTCTGGTCAACACCACCAACAGCAACAACAGACAACAATCAGCCAGCATAAATGGGAGGAACCTGAAAGAAACAACCTCTTTTACCTACCTACCTACCTACCTACCTAGGAAGCATCGTTTCAACTACAGGCGGAACTGACGAGGATATCAAAGCAAGAATTGGAAAAGCAAAACAAGCTTTCACTACTCTCAAGTCTGTGTGGAGGTCAACAGCACTCATTATCAAAATAAGATCCGGATTTTCAACTCCAATGTGAAGTCAGTGTTACCATACGGATCAGAGACTTGGCGCCGCGTCATAAAGAGCATCTCAAACAAAATACAGACCTTCATTAACAGTTGTCTTCGCTCAATACCATTGAAGATTAGATGATCGGCCAGGAAAGATCAGCAACAGAGATCTCTGGGAGCGAACTAACCAGGAACCGATTGTGAAACAAATAGGCAGGAAGAAATGGAGATGAATTGACTGGCCATACTCTGAGGAAACCATCAAGTGACATCACTAGACAAGCCCTCGAGTGGAACCCGAAAGGGAAGCGGCGAGTTGGTCGTCAGTGCAAGGGTGACTTGGAGGAGGTCATGTGAAGAGGAGATGAAAACGTGTGGGCAGACTTGAAGCCAGGTGAAGACTCTAGCGGAGAACCGAACGCAATGGAGACGCACGGCTGAAGTCCTATGTTCCTCTAGGAATTAAGGGAAATTATATATATATATATATATATATATATATATAATTGTAAGTAGTTTTTAAAGTTTACTAAGTAGCTCAGAAAACTACACACAGAAATGCAGAAATTAGGTGCAACACAATACAACTTACTGTTGACAAAAGTGGATTAACATCAGCTAAACAACTGACAGGTCTATGATTACTAGTGTTTGAGTTATGTGACTGACCAGTAGTACCAGTCGAGTCCCGATAAGTTACAGCTTGACGTCCCCGACCACGACCCCGTCCACCACGTCCAGTGACTCCTCCATCAGGTTCATGTCCATTGCCACGACCTCGATGGTTGGAATAATTATGCTAAATATTTTAATGAAGTATAAAAAAGGGTGGAAAGAATTATCAACTGATTTACTCTGTAGCTATTGACATATTTATGGTAAGAAACGGTAGTGAGGTCAAAATGATAATGCCTCCTTTGGTGAGAAAGTTACCACTTATCCAAATATGTTTTGCTAGCACAGGATTGCGCTAGCGATGGATACGACACGTGTTATGCATATGACATCACCTTCTTCATCGAACAATCTTATCCGACATAGGATTTGTTTGAAAAGACATAAGGGTGGTTAGATGAAAGCAAAATATCAACCAATGAAGTCTTTGACTGTTGGTTCCCGTCCACATAAGAAGGTGTAATCTGTCTATCTAGAGTTCACTAGACGCTAAGAATCAATGGGGTTAGAGAGTGTTGGTTAGCAGGAAACCAGACCCGACTGATAGTCGCTATCTTGACGTGATGGTCGGGCTTACATATCGTAATGACCCAACAAGCCACACGGGCTGGAACTATTATTCCTGCAGGTCCTACCATACCAGGAAGATTGTTAGGACGGCGATTAGACTAAAAGCAGTTACCGGCATGGTATAAGAATGTTCTTTTACACTATGCTGGGGGTTTGTGGATGAAGTCGTACTGCTGGGGAACAGGGATGTAACAGCAGGAAGGCGTTTCCTTCAAATGACCAGCATGCCAGCCAGTTATGCTGTCTCTCCACTCTGGGGAGAGAGGGGGTTAGAAAAAGTCGACTCCAAAAACTGTACATCCCCACTTACCCAACGGTGGTCCGTAACCGGTGATAAGTTACTAATACGGAACCAATCCAAGAAACCGTGTGTGACCGGCCTCAAGCAGTTGTCCCCTGGGCTCTGCAGTCACACAACACTAACTCTCTTTCTGTTTCAGGTACCCGAAGAATCAATAAACTTCCATGGTGACGGCAGCCGGGAAGTAACAACCGCCCACAAACTCCTAAAATCACATGAAGCCCTACTGCTCAGTCAGTCAATCAGTCAGGATACCAGGAGGAACTTAAAACTAGAGTTCATACTAACTAGACCTTAAGAGTGACGTGAATGCTAATCTCAGAAGTCACACGAATTTACTCAAGACTGAAAACTTACCTTGTCGATGAATTTCAGAGGCTCAAAAAGCAGGTAGTTCAAGGATTTTTTTTAAGTCTAACATAGAATTACAATGTAACAGCGAAGAGAACAGTATCATGTGACAGCCCAGTGTGTATTAATAAAAAACAAGTACTAACATTATCTTTAGACTAATATTTAACACTTGTAATATTTGAAGTGATATTGGAAGAATCACCTTTAACGACACTGTTAACTCTTCATATTTTTGAGTGTCGATAGGTACTGTTAGTGAAATAGACACACACACAATAATTACTTATCTTCACAACCATGTATGCGTGTATGTATTTATGTATGCATACACGTACTCTCTAGAGAGATCTTAAGCAATTTCATGTAATAATAAAGTGAGTTAAGGTGGTGGTGTGGCTTAATGACTTGATCACTTAGTTTCCCCAACCACCAATGGGTCACAGGTTCGATCGAGTTCAGCTTAACTTAACCATTTAGCCTAAGTAAACGGGGGTGAAGATGAACTATAGCTTTAGATAACCAATAAAATTTGTCTGTCTGTTTTCGACAAAGAACTTTGCACCGATGTGCGGCAGTTCAAGTCGCCACACTCCCTCCTTGTAGCACACAAAGCAAGAGAAGAAATGCATAGTAGAGACAGTAAACAGAGGTGTGAAACAAAGGAATAGTGATAACGAAGAACAAAACAGTTTCATTGCATCTGCACCAGCCATTGAGAACGATTTTGAACCATATCACCAATTGTTTCCAACCAATGGTTTTTACCGTCCCGAGGACCCCAACCAGGAAGCCCCCACCTTCCTGCATGGCTTAAACTAACTATTGTAGATTTCATTGACTGGGGCCATGTTTTGGTTTGACTGCCGCTTTTCCAGCCCGACCCTATGTCAGCTAACATTACCTGTCGAGGAAGGCGATGACTAGGCGTACGTAACACATGTCCTAACCATCTCAGTCGATGTAACTTCACAGCCTCGTCGATTGATTGACCCCTGATCTCAATATTGCTCACCTTATTATACCACTTCACACGGGAGATAGAACGCAGGCAATTTGTAAGTGGATATAGCCACATTAGATAATACCTTGTGTTCTCGATTTCCTTAACGAATTCCAGGAAGATAGACGGTTTGATTACAGTGTAAATAATAATGGATTGATTAGATTCACTTAAACCTTCATATAAGGGAGAAAGCTTATCAGGATAATTGATCGTGTGGAAAAACTGGGATTTTGAGATAGATTAAAGAAGAGAAACAGAAACATAGACAGTTTTGAGAAAAAAAACATGATCTATTTAACAATTCTGGGGTTTCTATCCCCCCCCCCTTCATTCTGACTAAATAATCCAGGTCAGTGGTCAGGTCAATCCGGAGGTTGGCTGTCATAAGTTTAACTTCACCCAACTGGTTAGTGTCGTTAGCTCTGACAAGATGAGTTTGATACTTAGGCTGTACCATGAAAAATCTGTCCAGGGTGGGTAACTCAGTTCCAACAAGAAAACAAAAAGTAGGTTAGGGAATCATGATGTTTCAATTGCACGTAGCAGAATAACAGATTTTCGTGTGATACTTAACAAAGCAGTTAGGATGATGAACACAAAAGTAAGAACTTGCATGGTAAACATCAGATTGTTCACTACCGCTATATGAACGCTGACGCCAGCCAGCACAACCACGTGACCAATCTCCATGTCCTCCTCGTTTAATTTCATTGGCGGGGCGTAATGGCCCGCTAACTTGTGGAGAGGAATTTAAAGTATCAACATCACCGCCACCACCAGTTGGCCCACTAGGACGTCGTTGGTGAGGATAATTTGTAACGTGACCAGATTGTGCATTCACAGCATGACGAGTTTTACGATGCCAGCCAGTGTTGTTGTTAGGATCAGTCTCTTGAACAGTTAAATCTTCATTGACATGAGTTCTGTAATAAAGAAATATACGTGGGATTTTATAAAGATGTATTGGTTCCAGTTATCAGTCACTACACAACCATTTTATCTGTTAAAATCAGAGTAGTTTATTTTGTTTTTTACGAGTTTGACTAAGGGTTGACATCAGTTAGAGAACCATTGAAAACCAGCACTGGACTACTGGACAGCTGTTTCATCCCTAGTTTGGGAATCATCGGCAGTACGCACCCACCAACAGGGGTTCGAACCCAGGACCTTCCGGTTACAAGTAAACAAGCTCGTATACCATTCAGCCACTGGGACCCGACTCGGCAATGGCCAGCCCATGAATTCTAACTTCTAACAATTCGTGATTTAGACCAACTGACACCAACCAATGTCGTCATCGGTGGGAAATCCATCCTCATCATTCTTATCGCTAGCAGAATTTATCAAATACGGTCCCAAAGTGACATAATACAGAAGCATAAAAACAGAAAATTTAAATAGGGCATTCAGAAGGAAAATATTAGAATGGGATATCATTTCGTAATTGTTTCCTTCCAATCACATTACAACCTACTAGCATACTTGATAACTGACAGTGTTAAAATAAAAGGTTATATAAATAGCTGACCAATCACATTTTAGTAAGACAAGAAATCCAGGGTAGGCGACGGTAGAAATTTATTGCATTTTTGTATAAATAATCTGGTAAGCATATTATCGATCCAAAATGCTTCCTTGAATAACCTCGAATTAAAATTATATGACTAAATATTAGTAAAACCGCTACTACGATAGACGAAATTAGACTTTTATTCAGATTAAGTACATCTGGATTTCCTATGTGACACTTAGGTACATGTTCTTTCCTATGACTGAATGGTTTCAACACAGAACTTTGCACCGATGTACAGCAGTTCGAGTCGCTACACTCCCTCTTTGTAGCACACAAAGCAAGAGAAGAAAGTAAAAGGAAATGCAAAATAGAGACAATAAACAGAGACATGAGGCAAAAAGAATAGTAATAACGAAGAACAATACAGTTTTATTGGATATTATAAGTCACAAGGAGTGGATGCATTCGCACCAGCCATTGAGAATGATTTTGAGTCATAGCACAAATTGTCTCAAGCTATTGGTGTTTACCGTCCCGAGGACCCCAACCAGGAAGTCGACACCTTCCTATGTGGCTGGCTTAAACTAACTGTTATGGATTTCATTGACTGATGAAGCCGTGTTTTGGTTTGACCACCGCTGGCTCTTTTCCAACCTGACCCTATGTCAGCTAACATTACCCTCGGGTGAGGAAGGCGATGGCTAGGCATACATAACACATGTCCTAACCATCTCAGTCGATGTAACTTCACAACCACCACGTCGACTGACTTCTCCTCCTTACCTAGCACTCGACGCCTAACCTCAATATTGCTCACCCTATTATACCACTTAATACACACGGGAGACAGAACGCAGGCACCTATGATCAAAGGTAGCTAGCCTTTTCATGTCTTCCACTTTCAATGATCAGGTCTCACTCACAGCCACAGAGGAGGACGGAGCGGACTGCTGAGCAGTACACACGCCCTTTGGTCGATAGCCAGCCAGATATCACGTTTACGCTAGAAACGGTATAAACTGGCACATACGAAACGAGTCTTCTGTATTCGTGCTGAGATTTCGTCAGCGATCAACCCGCTGGCATTGGCTGATGCAACTTCCCAAATAAGTGAAGTGGTCAACGCGCTCTACCATTTCACTTCCTATTTCTAAGCTAGGAGTCAATGGAGTCCAGCCCAGTCCAGTCCAGACCTGTAGCATCATCTTTCCTATGACATTAAAACATAATATTGATTCTACCCACACATAAATGTATCACCCCCAACTGCAAGTGAACTTGTAATCACAACATAAAGTTCACAGGCTTTCGTCCTTTAATAGTGGACACAATAAGAGAGAATTTTCAAGAGGTAAGAAAAAAGGATGTAGTATAGAGAATGTGCACTTCATAACTCATCGAGGCATATGACCTCAATCATCTAATTCAATACATTAATCAATGGACTACACTGTATACAACATTGAGTTTCACTGGCTATTAGATAACCTGAAAACTTTACTATATACATATATGTTACAACAAAGAAAAACTGTCCGCGGTAGAAATACAGCTGATGTAACAAAGAAAGTTATCATTATTCAGCTTCCATAAAACAAGTGATTCTTGAACCAACAAATGAATAAATATTCTAAAGTATAATGTTAGTGTTGTACTACTACTAATTACTAAGGAAAAGAAATAACAAGTACACATAGCTTATCAATCAACAGATACATATTCACATACTTGTTATTTTCTCCATCACTTGACTGTGAATGGCTGGTTTTCTTTCGTTGAGTTTTTGGTCGAACTGTTAATATTGAAAATAAGTAAAAAGTGTATGCATAGTTGTCTTACCTCGAATTCCAGTCTAAAATAAAACAAGGGAAAAACACATAAGATTATGTATACATATGAACTAAGTTCATAGGGATAACTATAGGTCATAAAGAGCAAGACAAAAAGAGTTTTCATTATTTTTTTGGTGGAAAGCGTATATTAGACGGAGAAATTCTACTCAAACTGGAGCCATAGAAGTATAACGATATGAGGAGATAATGCTAGAGACAATCGGTGATATGGCTGAAAATCGTTCTCAATGGCTGGTGCAGATGCATCCATTCCTTGTGCCTTATAATATCCACTGAAACCATATTAGTCTTAGATATTGCTACTCTTTTTGTCTCATATCTCTGTTAACTGTCTCTATTTTGCGTTTCTTTTTACTTCCTTATCTTACTTTGTGTGCTGAGTGAAGTGTGGCGACTCGAACTGCTGCACATCGGTGCAAAGTTCTGTGTTGAAAACAGACAGACAGACAACAATATGGGGAAAGCAGAGTAATTAAGGAAGAAAAGACCATAAACAGATCAGCACGCTTATCAACAACATTTGAAACGGAGTTCATTACCCCACATTACTTTAAGAAAAAGAAGGGAAGTGTTGCATGTCCACCATATATCTCATAACTTCTTGAGACACTGAGTTGCATAATCTATTGGACCTAATCAGACAGTCATGAGGCTTCAATAAACCCGAGAAAACTGGACAGGATGTGGGCCAGGAGCAGGGTGTTGTATAGATGACAATTAGTAGTGCCCATCAGGGATATCCACTGTTCCCACTTTTGTTTAACTTCATCATAGATGTAAAAATCAAATTGACTCTAGCTGACCTTAGCAAATTATGGATTGACTTGTTTCCAGAGTACAGTCTTGTATTACGCTAGTATTATTCCCCTAAGTGAAGAGGTTGACAACATGCAGTCTTTTGAACTTCAACCTTCAGATGCTTCGCATACGATTTACTTCTATCAAACGTAAGATGATGCTGCAAGACTGGACTGCAAAGACGGCAAGCTTACAGATAGACAGCAAAGTGAATGAGCGTGTTGACCACTTCACTTATTTTGGAAGTTGCATCATGCCTAATGGACTGATTGTTGACTATTTCTCGGCACCGACACAAAAGGTTCGTGTGGCATTTGCAAACTTACATCATCTCTAGCATAAAAGTGATATCTGGATATCGATCAAAGAACGTGTGTACTGCACAACAGTTCGCCCTGTCCTCCTTTATGGCTGTGAGACGCCATTTAAAATGGAAGACATGAAAAGACTAGCTGTCTTTGACACATACTTTGCGCTCTGTTTCATGTGTTTAGCGGTATAATATGATGAATAACATTGAGATTCTGTCTTAGCATCTTAACTGACTGAGCTGGACTTTACTAATAGGCCAGAAACTATGGTACGCATGGCCACTTCCCGGAACCCATCGGAAAGTTACAATATGACCCAACCATCCTTTTTGATCCTGAAATCAGTCTGGTCCCAGAAGTTTGTCTTTACGTAACCGTACATTTCAAATTCCTACACAAAAGATCTTTGTCCCATTCCTTTTAAACTGAGATGATTGGTGAACCAAACGTCACTTACAACCACATATGAATCCGAGTACACTATGTGCTATTTGAGTCAACTTAACCTTTCCTGAGAACTTTTGGAGTTATCACATTCGGCTTTTCTAACCTGCCTCACTTAATGTTAGCTAAAGCCTTTGATAACCACGCGCCATTTAGATGAGTGAGAGATGTGGATGTGCAAGTCAGCTGAACTGCTGTACAGTGTTTCACGTAACATCTCAGCAGTCTGTTCGGCGAAGTGTCATCTTCGTAACAAGCCATTTAACTAAAACGTTTATCATTTTTACGCACCTTAACAGCTGACATGAATTACTTTTCATTGATACCTATTCTATTCCCTTTGCCTTCATTATCTGCTATCGTTTAGGGTCATTACCAAGACCTCTAATCAGTTCATGGTTATTACGCGTTTTCCTTTTCTAGTGTTCGGAAGGTAAAGGAATCTATTCTCACAAGTCAAACAGTTTCAATACAGCAGCAAAGTCTCTTGCTAACTTTTTGTCTGCAGTTTACTAACTTTCTACACTAAGATAAGTGTCACCAAGATGTTCAGGTAAATTATTATTCAACCCATTCACTAAACATAAACAGGACATCTTTATTGGTAGACTAGACACTCCATGGCTTCAAAATCACAGGTGAACAGATATGAAGATCAATTAATAGTCGGTCAACACTGGTCCCCGTGAGGCAATTTAATTCCTCGCCGTATTATAGACAGGTGATTTTTGATATTTCTAGCTCAACTTTTCCTAACGTTCATTCAGATATGTCGGTGTGAAGTTCAAGAGCTTACGTGGGTACAAAATAACGTCCAAATTCGAAGCATATTTATCTGACGCGTTGAAATTGGACAGGTTACTGCGTCCACTAAAATCATGTCATTTCAAAACACTGGTGCCCTACAAATAAGCATTCAAAAGTTCACAAAGCGTTTTACAGGTTGAGTTGGTCTTCTGGGTGCAAACATGCTTTTTAGGAGACTAAGATCTAATTCATTAACACTATACACATATACATGCGACACAAACTTTGGTATGCTTGGTGAAATAACTGAGTCTCAAGGTATTTGTCATATAAAGAGGGACTATAAACTGAAGAACAAAGTATTAAATGAAGCGAAAAGGGTGGACAGTAAAAACCGCATGTTATAATCACAGCCACGATAAATTTAATCATGAGCAAGCGGTCGTGTTAGAGAATGAGCATAAAATATGCATCCTCAGCAGCTAATGTAACGTACTATATTCGTTTGTTTACCAAGACTTTATAATAATCACATTGCTTTCTCTTGCATTATTGCAAATACTATTTTACTCAGATGAATTGAATTCATAAAATAGTTGGTGGACAGTCGTACGAGTTTGATTTTGCTACCTACATAGTAACCGAAATACCTAACTATGAGTAGTAATCCTAGGCTACCACGGTGCTGAAACACAACTATAAAAACGGTAAACAACGATATTTAGGATAGTGTGTTCAAAATTGAAATCGAATGATTGTGTTAAAATGATACTAAACTTCCTAGAACTAAAGTGTAGTTTCCTATTATGAATATTTAACTTAATCAACCTTCTTTTCAAAACTGCTTTTTAAAAAGCAGTCAGGCACTTACGACGGCTTTTGTTATTGCATCCAAAGAATCATATTCTACGGCTATAGTCTTTCCATAATCGTAACGAGCTAAAACTTCTGCTCTGGAATAACGCAGGCGCTGTCCAACTGGCTTGGTAACTACATCCCCCGTAAGAGACTGCATTCTGATAGCAAACAAAAGTTCCAACCTAGCCTCTTTCAAACACAGCGCTGAAAATCCCTCGCGTATTACACAATATACAATATCCAATGTCATTCACTTCCATGAATTTCATCTAACGTAAGAAGACTCGTAACATATCTTTTTGTCTGTTTGGCTTACAGCGCGAAATTTTCCATTTTCTCACAAATGAGAGTGAATGTGAGTTTTTCGGTGGCACATTTCCTCAAATTGGAAAAAGTATTTTCACAACGAGTGCTGTCTCTACTTTTTCAAATACGATTGCACACATCACGTAGTCAAGTCAGACCTCATTAGCCAAACCACTACGCCAGAGTCATTTGGAATGGTGTTAATCTGTCTCTATTGAAACACAGTGATAAACACGTTCCTAACTGTCGGTGAGATTCACATAGGCTCTTAATACTTATACGCAACATAATACGTACTTACCCTTCCTCTTAAAAAGCATGCACTATGCTTATGGTACTTTCGTGTATACATACAGGTTATTCCTCTCTGCACCCATCACAAATTAAGTGACTTTTATCACGGTACATGTTCCCTGTACTACTTTGAAATGTATTTATTTATGTCGCAATTCTAAAATTGCTTTTGGTTGATTTTTTTGACAAGTTTCTCATCCATTTGTGTCTTCTTTTCTAGGTACGACAAGTACTAGAATAGAAACAAACCAGTTATAATGGACGAATATCAACGAAGCGACGTGCCGCAATATCACATGCTGACGAACAATAAGTAACTCACTGCCATCGCTACCTCCATTAGCCGTCTAATTCCGTCTGGTTTCGTCTTTGTGTCCTCATAATACCGATATGGAGGATGGAGAGTGTTGGAGATAAATAATACCCCAAAATCATTAGACTACTACAGTCTTCACCCAACATTCAATGCTGACATTCACTATTAAAGTCAACTCGTTAGGCTGAAGTTTTACGGCCAAGCATCCATGACTTCGAGTACGCTGTTGTGTTACATCCGGCTGGCCGTGCACAATCCACGACTACCTAAGCAATCATCACCGCAGTATGATTCTGATCCCAAGATATACCCCGCATTTGGAATGAGCAATTCCGTGTTTTGATTTGTCTTAAGTCTAAGTAGAGCAAATGCCCCAGGAGTCAGATGATAAGAACTTTTATTAGTATTCAGCGTACTTTGCGAAAACGTTGACACCCCTTCTCTCCTGAAGCATGTTCACTTGTTCCATTTACTGAGAAACTATTTGATTTTACTTCATTTTGCACTCGGTCACATTATCTGATTCCTCCTATCCCTACAAAGCGTTGAAGACGTGTTTAACATGATTCCCACGAGTTTCTTCTCCTCGACTTAGCATCACGATATCTTCAAGAAATGCTGAAACGAAAGCTGTTTCAAGCAAAATATAACAAATTAAACGCTGGAATATATCTGCAGATCTGAGTATGCGGTATAATTTGCAGAGAAACTTGAAAAAACTTAAAATTCAAATAGCTGCTATCTTCGAGATATCAGCATGGTAAACAGAGGCTTAATGATAGATTTACTGAATACAGGTTTTATTTAAGTCGTTTAAGTGTAGGGCTAAATAACAATGTGGTACAACCGATGCTGCTGTGACAGTAGGGCTCGGATCAAACACGATTGGAAAAACAGGATGAACGGTGAGGTTGGTTGTTGAGGTCGAAGAGTCTCCGATTGTAAGCTGTCACTGGCATGCTACTGGCCATAGAGACTCTTCTATTGTCGGTGGAATTACGACAGGTCCGCAATAATACAGAGAGAGTAAATCGTTGAGATCATGAGAAATGGAGAGAGAGCAGGTAAGCGACCGAACATTTATAGAGCTTAGCGCACTTAAGGCATAGGCACTAAGAACTCCACTGGTGAAAGAACTTAAGTCTAGGCTTCACAAAACGAATTTAATCGCTCCAATATGAACTGAACACTTGAACATAACATTTGAAAGATTACACCAACATGATGTTACCATTGTCATAAAAAGGCGTCAAACAGGAGTAGAATCACTGGACTTTCACGGCCACATCGTTGACTGCAAGGGTATCCACCCATTGGCCAGCAAAGTCGAGGCGATTTTTAATTTTCCAGAGGCAGAGACGGTAAAAACTTCGCACTTCTTATAGCTTGGTAGGTTATTGCTGAAGTTTAATTCCCAATTGTGCCTCCTTGATTCAACCGCAAACACACCCTCTTCGAGCGACAAACAAGTCCACTGAATTTGATGCGTCCGCTGAAAATGCTTTCGTTCAGGTTAAGAAGTTATCATGGATGCCTTGTTGATATAAGTATAAAACTTGGGCACTGTGGTAGAGTATAACTCCACTATGGATAACTCCATTGAAATGATTATGAGCAATAATTTGTGCTCGAAACATCACCAGTAAATATTACTATGTAGCACCGTGTGATTAAATCAAAATAAAATTTTATTCACAATGCAGTTATCACGGATGCCACCATGCATATGTATCAAGATCCAGAGGCTCCATTAAGTATCTCAGTTGGTGCGTCAGACACTGCAGTCAGCGCATCTCTGCAACAACTAGTCAACAAAATGTGGCAGCCATTCGTCTTTTTCTCGAGGCGCCTGCAGCTGGCAGAGGAAAATGCAGCACCGCAGAGAACTTCTCGCTATGTAGTACGCCACGCGTCACTTCCGACATTCAATGGAGGGTCGTGAACTCATAATTTTCACTGACCACAAACCTCTTACGTTCTCTTTGAACTCAAGTCCAGGTAAGTATTTACCTTGATAATCACGACAACTGGACTACGTTTCAAAGTTTGCATTGGATATTCGCCATGTATCCGGAGTGAACGGCAATCCGTCAGAAGCCTTATCGCTCATTTGTTCCGTCGTCTAAACTGATAGTGTAGGCCTTGTGAAAGTGGCTCATCTTTAAAAAGAAGCTGCCGAGCTTCAACATGATTTGTCGGAAACAACACTGCAATTAGCTCAGAAACCCTTGTGGATAGGTGGGGACACTATTTTTGTGACATTTCTACCAGTGCTCCCCGCCCCGTCGTGCCTAAAAGTTATCGCCGTAACGTCTTCACTACTTTGCATGGATTATCTCACCCCGGTATTCGAACTACGATCAAGCCCATTAATAGTCGGTTTTATTGGACTGATGTTAAAAAGGATGTAAGTAAATGGGTTTGCACATGCCTGGCTTTCCAAAAGTGCAAAGTGGTAAGACACACCAGAAGTCCCGTGGCAACTTCCTGATCAGGGACACTCGTTTTGAACAGGCTCATATAGATATGGATGAACCTCTCCCAGAATCTCCCAGATATGCTTACATCTTGATCCTCACTGATCGTTTTACATGGTGGCCCGGGGCAGTACCCCTAAGGGATGTATCTGCTGAAACAGCCGCATACGCCTTTGTGGACTGATGGATTGCGAATTTTGTATAGCCTTCCTTTATAACAACTAATCGCGGGGGGGAAAATTGGAAAGGGCCTTACTGTCACCCTTGACTAGAATACTGAGTCGTATGCGCTTTAGAACAACAGCCTACCGTCCTCAATCAAGTGATATTGTGAGTTTCACGATGTCCGACTCATGACCTACATTGACGAGATGTCTGGCAGTGGCACTAGTGAAAGCGTCTGTTTACTTCAGGCGTGGCCTTTCCAGCCCGTGTTCAAAGAGACGAAAGTATGCTCTGCTCTCCCAATGTAACCACTACTGCAGGAACATGCGAATTTTTGCAGACAATTATAGCTAACATAAATGGGCATCATTCAACATTTTATTGCACCTGAGAGAACGCCGTTCGATAAATGGCACAGTGGTTAGGACTCTCGCCGACCATGCACATGGTCCGGGGTTCGAACCCCTACCGACGCACACCCGATATCTATGGTCGTCCTGCAAAATTTGGGCTACCGATATCCATGCTGAAAATGCCATACTTCTACTGAAAACACGGTGTGGTATCAAGCTGTAATAAAAAAATGAAAATAACTTAGTTTGAAGACATGTTCTTGCTGGCAATTTATTCAGTCTTCCGTTTACTATTCTTCCAATAATATCACCCTTAAAATCGAGTTGAAACTTTCACCTTCCATACTAGTTAGTAAGTTTCTGAGGGCAACTGCTGTTTTCCAACATCTTTTTGAGAACCGGAAATTACTTCTCTAATTTCTGTGTACAGGATACTCCCTCAGTCGTGTAAAAAAGAGCTTTGAGCAGTGACAATGGTAACATCATGTCGGTGTCACCTTTCAAATATAATGTTCAAGTGTTTAAATTGAGTCTCCTTGTTTGGAATCGCAATCAAGCAGTCGTCTAGGTATGCATATATAAAGTCAAGACAGCCAAATACTTCGATAATGAATCTTTGGAATGTTTGTGCTGCATTCCGCAGAGGGAATTGTATACGTAGAAAGTCAAACTATCTGAAAGGCCTAATGAGAGCTGTTTTCGGAGTATCATCCGGTGCCATCGCAATCTGATTGTATGCTTTAACCAAATCTGTTTTCAAAAAATATTTGCAACAGATAATGTTGCAGTTAAGTGACTAACACAACGCAATTAACAGCAACCAAGGGTCGTTTTGGAATTCAGTATTCACTAATCACCAGTGGGCCACCAATTGTTGCTGTCATTTTTCGGGGCTATATGGAGTGAAGATGGCCATAATCTATTCAGTGGACGAAAGATGCCAAGGGTGAGCTTGTGGTCGAATCTATTTTTAGCCCATCGTAGTTTGTCAGGGGCAAGTCTTCGTGCTTTTGAATGTCACGAGTTGCCCTGATGCTGTGATGTGATGCATCACATCGTTGGTTATGCATGACGGATCGTTAGACGGGAAATTAAGTCCTGGTTACTTGCTCGAATCATAGGTCGCCTTCTTTTTAATCAGTAGCAAACTGTGACCTATGTAGGTGATGCCTTTAATAGACAGTCTAATGGCACTGTCTACCAGTCGTTTTCATTGAACATCTACGTAGATCACGATGGTCAAGTAGGTCCCTGCCGACGAACTGCATAATGACATCAGCAACGAGGAAAATCCACTGAATATGTGTGCTTAAACCGACGTTCAGATAGACATTTCCTACTGAAGATTGCAATAGGTTTTTCATTCTCAGCCTGTAAGTTGAAAGTAAGTTTATTCTGTCGGTCTGCCTCTGTAACTGGTAGGACGCTGACTTCCGCACCCGTGTCAATCAAGTGCCGCGTTTTGTTGACTTCGTAAAGAAGGCGGCTACTACCACCGGCTGAGGTCGCTGCTAACGTGTGCCGGCAGGATAGTCTTCCAGGTTCTTGGAGTCTTTGCCAAAATTACACGGCTTTCGGCAACATTTCGCTTCCTGGCCACAGGTATTGTGATGCCAACACCAGTCGGGGCTTTTAGATGAAAATGGTCAGGATTTCGATCGATGACGTAAGTTTCTGTGTTGAGGCGGGTTCTGTTGACGATAGGGGGGAAATGCGGGGGCTGTTCGACCTTAGTAGTCGACTAGCAGAGTTGCATAACTCTGTCATTTTAGTGTCACTACTCGAGAATTGTTTACTCATGGAGCACAATTCAGTGACTGGCCGTTGTTATATTTCTAGAATTTTACCAGCCTGAGTTGCTATACAGTCAATAAAACAAAACCCCGCAGTGTCACAAGAATAGTCTGTACTGTCCGTGGCAAGTTATATAGAAACGACTCTCTAAAGAGTCCGTCACTGAACTGATGTTGGCCAGTAACTTCCCACATTCGTGCCAGCATGTATACGGCCAGATGATCGTCTAACTCGGCGCTACGAAAACGTCTATCAAGATGCTGCTTATCCGAAAGATCCTTTCTCTTAAGAATGGCTTTTTCAAGCATCCCAAGGGGGTCGTTTACCTCTGGTCTGGACATTTGAATGGTAACTCATTAGCTTAATTCCCGAGGTAGAGCGTGGATAACTGCAAGGAATAGTGAAAGTCAGTCTGTCACTGATATCAGACTCAGCTACCAGAAACCGTGATTCTACATTGTTTGTTCAAGATGGCATCAGCCAAAGAGTAGTGCTAGTTGGTTGTATACAGATGAGCCTAGGCGTATGATCACTCATTTTAAAAAGGCATTCAAAATATAGTAGGTATAACTCAAGAGCATATACGAAATGGAACAAACTAACTGGATTCGTCTGAGTGTCTACTAAAGATGAAGTTCACGGTATGGTTCACCAATTAGAGGCCGAGGGCGTTGACGTTCATGGATAATAGGACGTTTACTAATGCAAGATCTTATACCCACAACTCCTATAGTGTTCGTTCCGCGTAGAACAAAGACAACGCAAAACACCAAATTGATCGTCCTAAGTAAGAAGGGTATTTCGGGACTAAAATCGTAGTGCGAGGATAATTGACTAACTAACTAGCTGCGGAACGTGCACGAACAACCTAACGCAACACTACAGTGTGCCGACTGGTGGGGATGCCTTATCACGAGCCTTCGCCAAAACAAGTTGACTTAGACAGTAAGGGTCACCACCCAGTATTTCGAATCATTGACGCCACTATGCAGTGCTGGGAAGATGGTAGTCTCTAAATATCAACTAGCTGAAAGCCTACATGGAATGTACAGTGCCTAAATTTCAGCGGATTTCGCTTTAATAGTTGTAAAAGGATCATCGCTCAAGGCTCTGTTTTGCACGACTAGGGCAGCCTGTATACGGGCCTAGGTCATTTGATCAGTTGATGTCTACTGGCTTTATTTATTGAAAAAACCTCAAAATTAAGTAATTTTTCGTTGTTCTACACACTTTTACACTTGTATTCCTGCTAAAAGTTGATGGAATAAGGCTTTTTAAGCATAAACAGGAAATGATGGTGTCCTTATCCGACTGTAATTTACGGCCAGTTTACAAATTGTTGAAATACGTACTTTTCCGTTCAGAAAATCACTTGAAGAGAAATGTTATAACGACTTTTTGTGAATTCTTTTTGCAGTTTAAAGGACTATACATGGACATGATGAGGTGGGATAGTTCCTTTTCTTAATTATTTCATTTACTTTGTTGTGTACTTTTGCCAATGCTGTCAAAGCTCCTCTACATGTGTTTCATTAAGGGAAATCTATAGAAAAACTTCGAAATTATATACGCACACTATTTACTTATTTTATTACATGGACTTGATGTTTACAGGCAGATGCAATATCCATTTTTTCTTCTTGAAAAATGTTGACTGACATAATTATATACAATTTAACTAATTATTTCGTCATTTTAGACATGTTAAGTAGTTAATTATTGCATTTACAGTGGTAACAATGCCTACATCTTTCGAATTCTAATGTTCTTCTTCAGATAACATCTACTTTCGGGAATTTTATGTATTTGGGCGATAAAGAAAATGATATCTGCAGTGTTCTCGATTTTTTATTACATGTTTATTCATTAATAAATGTATTCCTCGTTATTCATTTGTATATTCTACTTGATAAACTGATTTATAGCCTTTGCTTAAGTTGTGAGGTACCAAATATAATACGTGATCTTAGAAATGCTAAGTAAAATTAGGTATTCGGAGAGGCTTATTGATAAAAAGACTTTGTCATACCGTAATGAAGTTACTGCTGTAACTTGCTTGCTGAGACATTTGATTCCTGCTTTCCGATCCTCGTGACCAGAATACAGAATATGTAGTTATACCTACATTTACATAAGTATATACATATGTGCTGCACCAACCATGCTGTTTTCATTATGATTAACCAGAACGCTGTGTGGTTTATACTGGTTTAGGAATCTCTGTAAATAATAGTCAAGCGATGATTGAAGTTACATGAAGTTATCACCTCTTCGGAACATTGCTTGCATTCTTGACACTCCTGTGAAGTCCTTAGATTTTGATATTGAATGAATTCACTGAATTCAGCAAACAAATTCTCTGGTATATCATTTCAATCATGAGCTGCAATAGTATGTGCTGTCAATTATGCATCCGACTTGATGAAACGCTCCTGGAAATTGCGAACTTAACCAAGCAGCTAAATGATGTTTGAAATTACTGCAACTCGAATGACAAACTGGCCAATCACAAGCAGGCAAATCACTTGTTTATCTCACTCGCGGGCACACGAAATTACAGCCGTCGACAGGCTAACCACGACTAAGAGAGTATCCTGTACACAGAAATTAGAGAAGTAATTTCCGGTTCTCAAAAAGATGTTGGAAAACAGCAGTTGCCCTCAGAAACTTACTAACTAGTATGGAAGGTGAAAGTTTCAACTCGATTTTAAGGGTGATATTATTGGAAGAATAGTAAACGGAAGACTGAATAAATTGCCAGCAAGAACATGTCTTCAAACTAAGTTATTTTCATTTTTTTATTACAGCTTGATGCCACACCGTGTTTTCAGTAGAAGTATGGCATTTTCAGCATGGATATCGGTAGCCCAAATTTTGCAGGACGACCATAGATATCGGGTGTGCGTCGGTAGGGGTTCGAACCCCGGACCATGTGCATGGTCGGCGAGAGTCCTAACCACTGTGCCATTTATCGAACGGCGTTCTCTCAGGTGCAATAAAATGTTGAATGATGCCCATTTATGTTAGCTATAATTGTCTGCAAAAATTCGCATGTTCCTGCAGTAGTGGTTACATTGGGAGAGCAGAGCATACTTTCGTCTCTTTGAACACGGGCTGGAAAGGCCACGCCTGAAGTAAACAGACGCTTTCACTAGTGCCACTGCCAGACATCTCGTCAATGTAGGTCATGAGTCGGACATCATGAATTCCAGAGAATTCCCATTTGATGGAATGTTTCTATTGCCTTGAACTTTGCCGAATTAATCACTATACTCACAACTCCTATAGTATTCGTTCCACGTTGAGTAAAAGAAAACCAAAAGATCAAATTGAACGTCCAAAATACCAGACATACCTTGGCATAAGAATCGTAGTGTGATGATGGTTATTTAAGTGTTTATGTACTGTGCACAAACAACTGATCGCCAAACGTCAGTGTGCCAGCTTGTGTGGATGCTTGACCCTGAGCCTTTGTTTAAGCAAGTTGACTTAATCAATGAAGGCCAGCACGTTGTATTGAGTGTTGAATGCTGTGGCTAATAATTTTGGAGAATTGTCTTCCGCTACAATTGCACGAAATATCAGTCAAATTGGCAAATATACGAAGGATGATGCCGCATTTGTGACGTCTTTTTATGGACACGTGCTTAACTAACTATAAATTGTACAGTAACAGACCGTGGTTATGCGATAGCATGTCAGATGACGTAGATACTCGTCTATGCAGTCTCAGCTAAGGCTGTTGTCAAGGAACTTAGCCCTAAGTTCCTGAACGGATAATTACTGTGTACTTGTCTCGACTTCAACTCCAAAACACCAGTATCTTTTTGAAAGTTTTATTGTTTGGCAATTAAAGTGAAGACAATTACGAGTCTACAAACAAATGTTTTACAAATAATGCATAGTATTTTTATTTGTATTATTTCGTCTTCTTCGAACTTGTACACGATCGAACCATTCGCGCCTTCGAGTTGCCCGCCAATGGCTACCACGGTCGATGAACCAACGTTCAGTGTTCATATTCCTTGACAATTGTTATCCTTATTTGCAATAGTAATTCGTTCTGACCGAATACCACTGAACCAAGCAACGACACAAAGCCTGCAGAATCTAGAAATTCACATTTGGCGTAATTATTTTTGTTGCATAAATACTATAAACAGAAATAAATACTGATGAATTTTTACGCAATACAATAACTGAAATAGTCAACCACTATATCCGTCACAAGTCGAATGTCTTCTTGCATTTTAAGAGGGAACTCTGAGTTCTTTCCCTAAATTCTCATATATTATTACGCCATATGCTATTGAAAGATCTATCAGTAGCATATAAAGAAACGCTCGTCCTTTGTGGGGAATACACGACGGAGTAAATCCGTCAGCTTCACTGCCAACACTAGCTGGTCTCCATCTAGTCCTAGCTTTGCGGCACGGAACTGCTGCATCACCAGCTGCCAGTCCGTCGGGCTGTCGAACTCTGCCACCGGTCGTTCAACCAACGCCTTCCAAGTCTCCCCACCTAATTGCCCCACACTTCTGTACTCCGCCTTTGTTCGACCTCTTATCAGCAGTTCCTGCTCGACCACCTTCACCATCGGACCCTTGGCGCCAACTAACTCAGCGATGGCTTCAAAGTCCCACAAGAATCTCTGAATGTCTCCTCCCTTCAAAGTAGCCGGCCATGCAATCTTCACTGTCTGGAGGCAGTGACACCAACTGTAGAGGTAGAAGACAAGAGACTTGGCAAATAAATGTTTATTTGGAAATTGGTACCTCTGCATAGTGAAATTATGTACAAATTATCTTAAAATCACCATTTGCACAGATCTTCCGTGTTGTGCTACTTTCGCCCTTCCTTCATATTGTGTTTTCTTGTGTTACCTTTCACGTCTCCCATGTATCTTTAAAAGGGTGTATCATTTTCCTTCTCTGACGTCAAATCTTTCTCTCTGCTGCTAGATGTTTTTGCACAGACAAATGTCTCTTTATGTAGTACTGATAAATCTTATCAGTAGCACACGCCATGTTTTGATGGATTCTGTATAAGTAATATCATCGAAGTCATTTTTTCTAAATAACCTTGCAAAATGGGTTGTGGTTTGTCTGACTTGACTAACATGCACCTCCAGAAGACGATACTGTAAGAGTTAGACTTGGCTTAATGTAGGCCTAAAACAACCACCCTTACCAAACTTATTAACTGCTTTCTGACCTGAGCTGTACTCTGCCTAAAGTGCAAGCACTAACGAACTGAATCAAAGTAAAATAACTCAAGATGGCAAGTGTGCCTGGAACAGAGTTATATTTTTACACAAGTGAGATATGAAACTTGATAAAAATGAGAGGTTATACACTTATCAGCTGCCTTGATTGTGGTAGGCTCGGAGAGTGCGCTGAATGAAAGCACAACTAGAGAGCGAACCGAAAATGTGCAGGAGAGTCACGAATCGAAAGAGGAAGAAGTGCCAAAAGTGGATGAGTGCGTTCAAACAAAAGTTCAGAGGTTCAATGTACACTACAATACTATAACCAGCTGATCACTTGAAATTACCTTACACAAAATTCACAGTGGGAAGACGACTGCTACCGATAACAACAAAAAACAACGTTTATTATACTATATACGTGGTTTATCACATTTACTAAACCTCAGGAATTTAAGCCATAAATGAATAAACATGATTGGCTGTATAACATCGCAAACCCTCAAAAAAGCAGGGCATAAATAAACGAACTGAAAACTGCCCAGTAAGATTGTCATGACAGCACAGGCATAAATCACGACCAAAAGGAGACTGCCTATCCTAATACAATCATTAAAATTTTCATTTCAGAAACCTATTTCATTAATTTTTACTTGGTCACTGTGTTTACTGTAAACAGAGTGATCTCTGACGTGTAAGTATAAAACTTAGGCACTATGGTAGAGTATAACTCCATTATAGATAAAATTGTACTCTATTTTGATAAAATCACATAGTGTAGTGTAATACAGGCCTATTTACTACTGATGACCACTACTCATAATGATATCAAGGCACTACTCACACAACTCACTTTCTTGCTTCGTCACATGAGTAGCAATTGATGATAAGACATTTGAATAAAATCAGTATAAGATGATAAAGTACATTCGGAAATAATAATATGAGTGCTATCGATCAAATACAATCAGATGGGAAATAAGACGAGTGTTTTTATAGTCAAAATAAGTAACTTGTTAGAATGCTATAATGTATGTGAATTGAACGATTATGTAGCTGAGTGTGAAGTGTATCCCTAAAGTTACATTCTGACAATTTTCTCTGAAAAATGGATTCACAAATATTTTGTTTAGGAACACAAATAAGTTTGTTGAACCATGCCCTATCTGATGCTTCTGAAAAACATAGAAATGACCTATTGGAATTCCTCGTAATTTCTCATGTCAGTGAAATCCGCTTATTTGTCAACATAAG
The DNA here is from genome assembly GCA_944472155.2 of Trichobilharzia szidati. NCBI lineage: Eukaryota > Metazoa > Platyhelminthes > Trematoda > Strigeidida > Schistosomatidae > Trichobilharzia > Trichobilharzia szidati. The sequence goes on from OX235272.1 coordinate 105,835,841, forward strand.
AGTCCACAGGGGGCTATGTTTCTTGTCCAGTAGTAGTAATAAAATTAAGTGGAATTTTATCACCATGATCATTTTTAGACAAACACTGTGCATTAAAGCATTCAAGACAACTTCTCAAGGTTGCCTAATTCCATTGCGATGCCAAAATGCAGAAATTATTTGTAATTCTAATCCTCTACTTTACAGTACTAGTTTACTAAACAGTAACATGAAGAGAAAGGGAATTCCCATTCCGCAGAATTATTTATATTATGTATGTATATACTAAACAGTATCGAAAAAGTATTTGAAATAGTTACAGGAGCCACAACAGCTCGCGCAACAAGCACTTGTGGCTGGCTGCACCCGGCCTACCTGCAGCGGTTCTCAGAGTTGTGTCTGTAATAAAAACTTACAGCCGGCCACAGGCTTCTTCAGGGTATGTCGAGATGTAAAGTTTTTAGAGATGACCTTTTCTAACTGCCCTCTGCAGAATGAAGAGGCAGTATACATGGCTTGGTGGTCATCCGAGGGAAACACCTTATCGCTTTTACATCCCTATTCACTAGGAGTATAACTTCTCCTACAGACCCACACCATATATATATGTCATAGTGTGGAGTACGCTACTGATAAGATTTATTAGTAGTATTTAAAGGGATGTCCATCGATATGAAAATATCAAATAGCAGAGAGACAGATTTGACCTGAAAGACAGTAAATGATTCAGCGTTGCGACAAAACATTGTAGACACGAAAAGAAGACAAAGAAACACAATACGAAGGGCGGAAGTGGGACAACAAGGAACACCTATGTAAATGGCGAATTTTAGATAAGATGTACATAATTTTGCTTTATACCTAATATACCTGATTCCCAATAAACTTCCAAAAGGATTTTTATAAGAGAAGGAATATAGACAGAAAATAATAGTAACATAATGTAACTACCATGCTCTAGTCCCTTAAAAGTCTGATTCTCCTCAGTGTATTCCCATTCATACAGAATAAGCAGTTGATTGTTGAATGTGAAGTGAATGAAGTCCAGTTAATTCCAAGAACTTCTTCGATTTCCTACACTACTGATATGCTGAGTTAAGAGATAATCTAAGTTCATGCATTACTTCTACGTCTAGACAAAGTGTTGGAAAACGTGTCAGATGAAATCTCCCTGTGGAATGTCCCCCAAAGGAGATCGGCAACCTACTTCTGTCCCGAAAAGGAACTCACATGAAGGGCCAAAAAAGTTCTCTAACAGGATTAAATAAATGCCATTCGAATTCGTGATCATCGAGTACACAAGATACAATTATATGATAACAATTCTATACATTTTCCAAACCCCCTCCACATGTACTTCTCCTCCGTCCATGACATGACAGTCAGTAAGCAAAATCAGAAAAACAATTACATCATTCTAAATCCAAAGTACATTATGGGGTCGGTAATGCACTGTATTGTCCAGCAAGGATATGTGCTAAGCTAACTATACATTGTGCAATAGTAGTCGAGTGTAACCAGTCGACGCAGACAGTGAAGTCCCTCACCTAATGTTTAACGATAATGAAGCGGTAGGCTAATAATTTTTGAGAATTACTTATCGTTGGAAACTGAACCAAATTATGCTTTATGAGGTGGTAATTACTCGTCGAGATCTGTGTTTTTTTTGGATGACCGACTTAAATGAGCAGCAATTTTACATACAGAAATATCAAAACATACTCCACAGCGCACCGGTAACAAGAGGCTGAAGCAGAAAACTCATAGAGGTATCATCTTATGGGAACAATAAATATTCGGATCAAAAAATGTGATCAACTTGAAAATAAAAATGAAACTGAAGGAATCAGGCACTAAGGGGTAACACTAGACAGAAAAGAAGTTGAAAATTCACCACCGAAATCAACACACTCAGGAATAAAGTGAAGACCAAACGAAAATTTACAGTTATGTCTTTAGGAGACAGAAGGGATGTTGACATTTACGCAAATGTACGCTGTATACAAACACAAGTTCTTATCACTTAACTCCTATTGGATTTGTTCTAATAAGACTAAAGACAAACAGAAACACCAGATTGCTCACACAAAATACGAGATTTCTTTAGGGATCAGACTTGTAGTGTGACAGTGATTGCTTTTTCACTGACAGTTTGTCGTTTCGTCGCATTGATTGCGTGAGGGCTGACACACTGCTCTGGCTCCCAGACTGAGGCAGGTGGTTGTCTTAAGGGACTTTTATGGTGTGACCGAGTGTAAACATGGCTAATGAAATTAACGGACGATAACGTACAGGCTGGTATTGCTGAGTACTTAATTTGTCGTGACGCGAAGAGAAAAATCAGAAGACCACCACATTCACGAAGATACGTGCATTTCCCAGGAAGGGAAATTAACTGTCGCACAAGAATGTGAGTGGAAAAGTAGGAAGAGTCTCAATTAATTGTTCACTACAAGAGTATATAGAAAATAACTAACACACATGAACTAATAAGACAGATAGGAAGTTTTTATTACCACCAACTGGATTCTGACTGGTTGCAATGTTATGTGACAAAGGTCATGCATTGTTACTTAGTTAATAGGCAGAAAAGATAGACTGTGAGTCTTATGGACTAACGGTCAATAGACATATAGCAAAATATATCAGACTGGCAAAACAAAGGAGACATCATGTGACTACATATCAGGGATCACTTGAAGTCTAATCCGCAAGGTAGTGGAGCTGCATCAGGAGCTACGTTCCCATGGTTGCCGGTAACCAGGACAGGTTTATATGCTATTTGATCCAATTGGATTCTGTACCCCATGTATCCCATGGTAAGTGCTTTTAGGCTAACCACTATCCGAACAACCTTCCTGACATGGTAAGACCTGCAACAGCGTGAGTCCCAGGCAGTTTAGCTTGTTGGGTCACTGCGGTATTCAAGGTCGACCAACGCGATAAGGTAACAATTGTCAGCCGGGGATGATTGCTTGCTTAGGTAATTAAGGATTGTGCACGAACAATCAAACGTGACACGATAGTTTACTCAAAGGTATAGATGCTTGGTGGTAAACCTTCAGCTTAATGACTTGACTTTGTTGCGTGTTCTATTTGACTAAATGAGCGTACACGTATTTCCTAGTACTTCTTCACGTTTATCAATGTGCGCAGACGTTGTGGCTACTCGACGCCCACAACGTAAAATCAGAAGGCACTTGTGAAGAGTATAATCGTGTATTATAGCAGTAGTCAAACTTCGAAAAATGTATCAAGGTAACGTTCAACAGTAAATTGACAAATGTTTACGAAGTACATATAAAATCGATATGTGTAAACATATAATATGAGTATGCAAATTAGATTAAAATCGTATGTTTATAGTTGGTATAGGGGTACTACATAATTCCCCCACCAGAACACTGAAATATAAAAAAAATACATTTAAGTGTTCGACAATAAAATGCGTCAGCGTAATACGTAGCAGCGATAGTACATAGAAAGCGATTTATTAAGCTGAAAAAATGAGCAATTTAATGCGGTCAATAAGGCCGATAATAAATGCGATAATAAAAGAAAAAATAGGATTGATGATCGTGGTAGAATATATAAGGAATGATACAATCGGCCGGGGATCTGTAGTCTGTATACGGAAACGATAGGTGAATATTAAGCGCTATATGATTAAGTGTAATAATACAGGGAATATCGATGTTAAAATAGTAGTGACGTGATTTACGTATGAAAATATTAATCAGTTAAATGGGCAGTCAAATGACAATTACGAATAAAGATAATAAAAATGAAAATTCGTAGTAAGTTATATTTTGATGATTTGCACATAACGTTTAGGCCAATGAACTCTCCTACCGGAGCGTGTAGTTTTCACAGGTTTCTCTGGTGACGTTGAGGCTTGCGTGGATGTAGATGTTGGCACGTCGTTCAGCTGATCTTTATCGTTGTCTTCGAAATCGTCGATGAACGCTGGTTTGACTCTGTCGACACTGATGGCTTCTGCTTTATTCAGTCGTTCTATCGTGATAACTTTATCGTTTCTATTTAGAACTTTGAATGGGCCATCATAAGCGGGTTGAAGTGGTCGTTGTACACCCTCTCTCCTGACGAAGACGTGAGTGCAATCTGTCAGTTGTTGCGGGATGTATGACGTTCGTTCCTGCTGGCGTGGAAGTGATATCTTGAGCTCGTTCATGTGTTGTTTTAGCTGTTGCACATAACCAGTCATATCTTGTGGAACTTGGTTACCTGGGGTGAAAAATTCTCCTGGTAGTCGTAATGTTGTTCCATAGACTAGTTCGGAAACACAGCAGCCAATATCTTTCTTTAGAGCAGATCGTATACCAAGCAGTACCAGTGGGAGTTTGGTTGACCAGTCGTTTTGAGTCAAAGAAGAAGCGAGCGCAGCTTTGAGTTATCGATGAAGGCGTTCAACCATGCCGTTGGAACTAGGATGGTAGGCGGTTGTTCGTATTCGTTTGATGCCCAGTAATTCAGTTAGCTGGTTAAAAAGTCGGCTTTCAAACTGAGCACCTCTGTCCGTAGTGATAATGGATGGGACACCAAAATAAGCTATCCAGTTTTCGACCAAAGCTTGAGCTACCGTTTCAGCTGAGACGTCGGCTATTGGAACTGCTACGGGCCAACGAGTGAATCTATCGATGCAAGTTAGAATATAGTTGAAACCATTGGAAGGAGGCAGTGGACCAACTATGTCTACATGTATATGTTCAAATCTAGAGTCAGGGTTAGGAAAGCGACCAAGTGGTGCATTAGTGTGACGGTTGATTTTGACTCTTTGACAAGACAAGCAATTTCGTGTCCACTTCTTAACATCGCTATTAATGTTTGGCCATATAAATCTTTCTTTTATTAGTTTGATAGTAGCGCTGACACCGGGATGAGACAAGTTATGTAACTTCTCGAATACTGTATGTCTCATAGCTGCTGGGACGAAAGGTCGATATTTACCCGTAGAGGTGTCGCAGATTATTTTTGTCGCGCCAAAAGGAATTGCGTCTAGCTTTAAAGATGTTGTTTTAGAAGACATGATCTTCTTTAGTTCGGCATCATCTCGTTGTAAGTTTGAGAGACGTTCGTAGTCGATGTCTGGGCATACAATGTTGTCAATGTGCACACGTGATAAAGCGTCTGCCACTTCATTGTTTTTACCCTTCACATGTCGCAGATCGGAGGTGAATTGAGATATAAACTCGAGATGTCGTAGTTCACGCGGAGAGTAGTTATCCTGTTTTGCTGATAAGGCTTTCGTTAGAGCTTTATGGTCTGTAAAGACAGTAAAAGCTGTACCTTCCAGCATATGTCGAAAGTGCCTGATTGCTAAGTAAACAGCCAATAACTCTCTACCAAAAGTGCTATAGCGGCATTGAGTAGGATTCAGTCGTTTCGAAAAGAATGCTAGGGGTTGCCATTCGCCGTGTACTTGCTGTTGTAAAACCGCCCCGATGGCAACGTCTGAAGCGTCCGTCATGAGAGACAGGGGGGCGTCATTTTGGCGTCTGACTAAAAGCGTCTCGTCATTTAACAATTGTTTGACATTTTCGAATGCTTTAACAGCTTCTGCGGGCAAATGGAATGAACGACTGTGTCCACGTAAGCAATCGGTTAATGGTTGTAAAGCTTTGGCACAGTTCGGGATAAAACGCCGGTAAAAATTAACGAGACCCAAAAATCGTCGTAATTTCTTAAAAGAATCTGGTAATGGATAATCTTTGATAGCTTGTACGTCATCAGGGACTGGTCTGATTCCTTGGCTATCGATTAAATGACCGAGAAATTTCAGTGAGGTCTTACCAAATTCGCACTTGTCTAAGTTGATAGTCATTCCGTATTGGTTCAGTCTTTCAAACACTGTCTTCACATGTTTCAAATGCTCGGCTTCGTCTGCACTTGCAATTAGTAAGTCATCGATGTATGCGTAGACGAAAGGGAGACCACGGAGTACTTGGTCAATTAGGCGTTGGAATGTCTGAGCGGCGTTCATGAGTCCGAATGGCATGCGTACGAATTCATATAAACCGAATGGTGTGGTAATGGCAGTTTTCGGAACGTCATCCGGGTGGATGGGGATATGATGATACGCTCGGACGAGATCGATTTTAGAGAAAACTTTAACATCTGGTAAGTTGCTAGCAAAATCGTGGATGTGTGGTATTGGGTATCTATCAGGTACCGTTTGCTTGTTTAAATCTCGATAATCACCACACGGCCGTATCTCACCAGAAGACTTTTTAGGTACCATGTGAAGCGGTGAAGACCAAGAGCTGTTGGACGGTCGAATAATACCAAGCTCTAGCATTTTATCGAACTCTGTTTTGGCGATTTTAAGTCGATGTGGGTCAAGGCGTCGGGGACGTGCAAACACTGGTAGTCCAGTGGTTTTAATATGATGAACCACATGATGCTTCGGTTCTGTTCCTCGAAAAGAAGGTTGTAAAAGGTCAGGAAAGTGATTTACCAAATTGGTATATGGAGATGCTGGTGTGCGTGTGACCATCAAGTTCAGTGATGATGCACGGCTAATCGTACCAGCAATGTACGTTTTATTGAGCGAATCTATTAGCTTGGGGCTTATCGGATCAACTAACAGTTTGTGTTGCTGCAGAAAATCAATACCGAGGATTGGGGATGGGACGTCTGCAATGATGAAAGACCAAGTGTAGGTATTCTTTAAACCAAAATCTAAAGTCATTCGTTTACTTCCATATGTAACAATACTGGACTGATTAACAGCTTGGAGCGTAACTGCTGGGTCAGGATGTTGACGTTCCTGTGTAGATGGAGGGAGAACACTCACCTCTGCTCCTGTGTCAACTAAGAATGTAGTACCGGTATTTTTATCCGTTACATAAAACAAACGACTGTTAGATCGTAGATTGCCAACAGTATTTTTTACACATGACGATATATCTTTTGGTTTAGTCTGAAAGTTACAAGGTGAACGGCATCGTCGTGCATTGCTTCCATAACTACGGTGATACCAGCAAATATTATCGCGATGTCGTGACGTGCTAGGGGATCGAGAAAGTCGTCGGCGAGACGAGCTTCTAGAACGGCTTGGTTGTGTGCGTGTGGTCAGTTTTGCTAACTGATTCAGTAAGGTGTCGACTTTGTGTTCTAGAGTCTGTATTCTATCGTGAGTGTCTGGTATTCTGCTAGTGGAAGCGACAGATTGAGGTGATGACCTCTCGTACATGCGATCCGCGATTTCAGTGAGCCTTTCTATATCAATGTCGTCGTCTCCGAAAGCAAGAACCTGCTGGATGTTTGCGGGAAGTCGTCGTAGCCATATTTGGTAAAAGAGACGTTTATCGATTTCTCTTCCGGCAACTAGGCTTTGCATATGCCTCATGAGTTGAGATGGGGTTTTATCACCTAGCTCAACATTGCTTAACAGGCGATCGAGTGCTTGCCTATCTAAAAGCGAAGTGCATCGGAGTACCTCTTCCTTCAACTTGTCGTAAGGTGCTTCTGTGCTGGGATGAACGATGTATTGCCGTACCTGCTCGGCGACTTCGTCTGGTAGTACTGTACTCAAAATGCCAAATTTAGCTGTCTGTGACGTGAGCTTATTGCTAGCCATATAATGTTCCAGTCGTGCAAACCAAAGATGAGGGTCTCTGGGCTTAAAAACTGGTACAGTAAGAGAAAGAGTACAAACAGATCCCAGCTCTAAGTTATCAGAGGTATTGGAAGACATGTTACAATCCGTAAAAAAATGGTTTAAGAGTAGCAAAATAGCAAAAATTGTGCACAATAAGAATATGGCAAAATAAAAAAAACATACAATGCAGGTGCTTACCACAAATTACTGCAGGTTGTGCTATGAGCAAACACAATAATGAGTTCGAATTGTTCAATAAATATATAAATCCGCGAAAGTTAGAGTTTTAATAATCCAGCAAGTGTAACAACGCGTTGAGGTCAAAAAGTCGTCGGAGTCAGCAATTTGTCGTCGGGGCTCACCAATTTGTTGCGTGTTCTATTTGACTAAATGAGCGTACACGTATTTCCTAGTACTTCTTCACGTTTATCAATGTGCGCAGACGTTGTGGCTACTCGACGCCCACAACGTAAAATCAGAAGGCACTTGTGAAGAGTATAATCGTGTATTATAGCAGTAGTCAAACTTCGAAAAATGTATCAAGGTAACGTTCAACAGTAAATTGACAAATGTTTACGAAGTACATATAAAATCGATATGTGTAGACATATAATATGAGTATGCAAATTAGATTAAAATCGTATGTTTATAGTTGGTATAGGGGTACTACAACTTAAACAGTGAAGGTCAGCGTTCAATGCTGGGTGAAGAATGGTATAAACTAATAAATCTTGGCGGATAATTTACCCCCACATGTCTAATAAAGCCAAGAAATATATTAAAAAATACTTCACAAAAAGAAGCAGATAAAAATGAAGTAGAACAAAAGAAAGAGAAAAAAACAACAAAAAACAAACAGCGGTAAAAATTATCCGAATAAATTATCTGGAAAAAAAGTGAAAAAGAGGAAGTGATATGAAAATTCATTGTGTAAACTGACTCAGCTTGTTGTAGTATGCAATTCCACATTAATTTGTTTATTAGATATAAATAGAAAAAAAAGTCACCATTTAGACACTTAGAAAGCAGAAGGATGGACCAAAGAAACATTTACTTTACGATTCGGTCTTCGCCACTGCCTCTACTTTAATGCAGTAATTTATGTGATATGATTTCCTATAAAATCCAAGTTCGTCAGACTTTATTTGAAATTCATCTTTTCTGGTGATGTGTCTCCAATTCATTAATTTAATCACTTCTCAAGAGTTGATTTGCACTGAATTCAAATATTTTTAAAGTTTCACCATGGATTCATATCAGTTAGAGAAACATTGAAAAACATAAGGGAGTACTGATGATCGCACTAAAATTACGAAGTGGAAGAAGATAGAATTCATGGACTATTGAGTCCGGACACACCGGTTTGATGCTCTACGAGCTAGCCTTCTAACTGAAAGATCCTCCCGCGTTCCAACACCTGTAGTGGATGCCTACTCACGATATGTCGCAAACTAGGCTGACAAAACAGCAGATATCCAGTACTCCAGTGATGGTTTTCAATAGTTCTCTAACTAATATCAACTCATGGTCAAAAAAAATATTTCATTACTGTTGATTTGATTCAATTATCTCGTGTGTTTGGATATACTTTGTCATGAATGGTTCATAGTCAGAAGTATTCTTCAGAAGAAATTCAGATTTCTTAATGTGGACTATTATTCACAAGACCTGTTGATAGTCAGTCTTTCACTGATACCTGGTACAATAAAGTTGATCTTTCTAATATATCACTTTCGGGAATGCTGTCTAAAACGGCCATGACATAAAATAATGCATCACAGAAATAAATTAAAAACGGAAGATGAATGGAAACTGAGGAAAATAGAAGCATATTCCATATTGCAAAGACATACTATGTTGAAATTATAAATAAACACTGTCAACCGGATACAACTACTTTGAAGAGATCGCATCTACATAAAAACCAGACACAAAATAATCCAGAAATTAGGCTTATTAAGATAAAACATAATATCCTACTCATGTCGAAAGAGTAGGTAGATTTTAGAAGTATAAATCTACCAGACATTCAGAAGACAAAAGAAAACCTGACCAAAGAATATTCTTTCCGATATTTTCCTCTTCCCGCTCTACAATTATATACATACATATATTCGTATACACACAGAATATTCTGGAACAATCATCATTAACAATATTGGTTTTTCGTGTAAATAATATCAACTTATTAAGATCACAATGAAATTGCCATAGTTCAAGACACATGCATAAGTTATTATAATAATAAGCGTAAAAATGTAATACTCCACAAAATAGAATATCAAATAAAATTAAGAAGGAAATCTCTACAACAAACTGAAGATCATTAAAACCTTGACAGCCGGTTAGCGGAGCAAGGAGGGTGTCTGAACCAACTTCTTTTGGATGCATAGATTAGACTTGTTAATGTAGAATCCAACAGCCAGCATTGGCAATATGTAATAGACGAACTATTAATATAAGGATAAAACCTGGACACTGTGGTAAAGTAGAACTCCATTAGGGATAAAATTTTCAAGTATTGGTTTGGTAGGGATTTTGTTTAATTGTATGGAGGATTTCATCATGAGCTGACATCAGTTAGAGAACCACTGGAAAACCTGGGAGTACTGGACAGCTGTTTCGTCCTAGTTTGGGACTCTTCAGCAGTACGCACCCACCGGGATTCGAACCCAGGACCTTCTGGATACAAGGCGAGCTCGTAGACCATTGAGCCACTGGGACCCGATCCAATGGTCCTTGAATTCTAACTTCTGCCAATTCACGACATAGCGCGACCATTTCGCAATGTCTTCTTAGATGAGTTACTGTCACATCTCCGACCTATTATTATTATTTCCATAAAATCACACAGAACGTAGGAATTTAGCTAATGTAAGAATGATGGATCCCACAAAGATAAGTAATTTAGAAAAAACACTCAGCACTGCATTGCACTGCATTCATTAGCACACAACCACAAAATAGGGTGCGACAGATTCAAAATTCTAAAATGTAATGTAGGTAGGTGGAGAGAGAGGTTGATTACTGAATCCTGGTTCATCGAGTCCACACCCACTACGTGCAATAGAAGTGACCCAACGCAAATACTAAGATATGGGGGATATTATTCCCATGCATCAAATCAGAGGATAATAAGTAATGTTAAAATGTATTCAATTCACATACATTATAACATTCCAACAAGTTATTTATTTATTTTACTATAATAACATCTTATTTCCCATTTGATTGTATTTGATTAATAACACTAATATTATTATTTCCGAATGTACTTTATCTGATCTTATTGATTCTATTCATCAAATGCGTGATCATCAATTTTTACTCATGTATATAAACGACGAAGCAAGAAAGTGAGTTGTGTGAGTAGTGCCTTGATATGAGATTATGAGCAGTAATGAATTGTGCTTGAAACGTGGTCATCACTAAATATTACTGTATAATACTACACTGTGTGATTTAATCAAAATAAAATTTTATCCATAATAGACGAACTGTTAAGGGGAAACTAAGCTTAGTTGGTTGGTATATGGTAGATGACTTTGAAAGCAGCCTTCTTTACATCAATCTTGTATTCTGTATCCACTACATAAGATAGTATATAACTATGAATGGACTTTGTTTATCCCTTACTTAACCAACAACCATGCAGGATGATGTTCGGAAATCCCACGAGAGACACGCCTAATTATAGGGCGTATATATATATATATATATAACTGTAGAGCCGGAAGTGGAAATTATCGGAAAGAATATTCTTTGCTCAAATTTTCTTTTGTTTTCGAAATGCCTGGATGAATATTCTCGCCACATAGAAATCTATCAGTCCCCTTATTTTTTTTATTATTATTTCATTATTTTATTATAGCTTGATTCCACATCGTATTATTGGTACAAGTATGAAATTTTCAGCGTGTGATATCGGTAGCCCAAATTTAGCAGGCCGACCATAGATATCAGGTGTGCGTCGGCGGGGGATCGAACCTTGGACCATGTGCATGGCCGGCGGGAGTCCTAACCGCTGTGCCACCGACGCACAGCTAGGCTCACTCTCACTTGCCACACAATGCAAACAGTAATGCCTAAATAACTACTCGTTAATAATAGAAACAAACCTATTGATTACATTGTAGTGATTTTGTTTGTAACAGACACAATGGCAAATATATCAGTCATTAACTGAAGCTGTGAGTTGAAATTAGAAAAGTTAGGACGCGGTAAGCTATGATTCATAACGATAAGTTTATATATCTTCTGCATAATGATGAAGTTTCATTTATAAGCAGAATGGTAATATTTATTCCTATGGATGCTGCAATCAATTTGAATCATCTGTCGAACTATAGCACATTAATAATAAATTGAAAATAGAAACAACCTTTTATATTGACCCATGAAGCAATTCAATTTTCAAAAGAATGGATACTGAACAAAGAATACTCTTTTCTATAACCCCTTCATCATCAGGCTCTATAGTTATATATATATATATACATTATAGTGAATGAATGAATGAATTAGTGTTATGAACAACATTAATGTTGTTTAAATAACATCGAATCAATAATAATATTGATGGATTACAGCTGAATAGCATCACCATAAAAATAAGCTGAATGTCAGAAAAATTAGGAAAGATAATATTACAAATTCTTGAATTTATAGTCTCTACTGACGACTGGCCAGGGCAGTAGTAGTGGCTGGCTGGACTTGCTTCTTTTGAAAACAGCGCACTGGTTGTTTGAGGTGAATTGCAATAGCCTTCGCTGTTTGGAGCATGCGGTACCTCGATGTTTTTGGCAATTTATTTGGCACCTGGTAGATAATAGAGAAGGATTCTTCAACGCTGGCTGGCTTTGTGGCCGGTTCGCACCAGATGGTCCAATATCGAACTGTAAATGGTTTTAAATAAACCTTTACTTAGCCATAGTTGGAGATGTTCTCGAGCACGATGAACTAATTAATAATAAGTATTCTGTGAAAAGATACTGAACAAGTTGAGTTATTCCATATTAATTTGTTAATTAGATATATCACACAATGGAAAGACAGTATTATTATTATTTACTGGATGACAACTCCTTTCGAACACAATTTATTTTATTGTTCATAATCATTTCATCAATTATAATCAAACAACTTCGAAACTTGAGTTTTATAGTTTTATTCTTTCGTAATTGTCATCTTTTTTGAGCAAAGGATATTCTTTTCTATAATTTCCACTTCCGGCTCTACAATTATATATATATATATATATATATATATAAGCCCTATAATTAGGCGTGTCTCTCGTGGGATTTCCAAACACCATCCTGCATGGTGGTTGATTAAGTAAGAGACAAACAAAGTCGACTGATATTTCTATACTGTCTCATCTCGTGGTTAAAGAATTGATGTAAACAAGGCTGCTTTCAAAGTTATCTATCATAAACCAACCAACTAAGCTTAATTTAGCCTCAACGGTGTTCGTCTATTACATATTACTAATGCTGGCTGTTGGATTCTACATTAAGAAGCCTAATTCTGTGCATCTAAACAAGTTGGTTCAGAAGCTTTGCTTTCTCCGCTGACTGGCAATGAAGTTTTTAATGATCTTCAGTTTGTTGTAGAGATTTCCTTAATTTTATTTGATATTTTATTCAGTGGAGTATTACACTTTTACGCTTATTATTATGATAATTTATGCATCTTTCTTGAACTGTGGTAATTCCATTGTGATCTTAACAAAACGATACTATTTGGACGAAAAACACCAACATTGTTAATGACGATTATTCCAGAATATTCTGTGTATATAAATATATAAATGTATTAAATTGTAGAGCGGGAAGAGGAAATTATCGAAATGAATATTGTTTGCTCAGACTTTTTTTTGTCTTCCAGATGTCTGATAGATTCCTACTTCCATTATTCACCTACTTCCTCGACATGAGAGGGATATTATGTCTTGTGCCAACAAGCCGAATTTCTGGATCATTTTATGTCTAGTTTGTATATAGATGCTATCTCTTCAAAGTAGTTGTATTCAGTGAGCGATGTTTACTTATAATTTCAACATAGTATGTCTTTGCAATATGGAATATGCTTCTATTTTCCCCAATTTCCACTCATCTTCCTGCTTTAATTTATTTCTGTGATGCATTATTTTATGTCATAGCCGTTTTAGACAACATTCCCGAAAGTGATATATTAGAAAGATCAACTTTATTCTACCAGGTGTCAATGAAAGACTGACTCTCAAAAGGTCTTGTGAATAATAGTCCACATTAACAAATCTGAATTTTTTCTGATGAATAATTCTGACTATCAACGATTCACGACAAAGTCTATCCAAACACACTAGATAATTAAATTGAATCAACAGTAATTATATTTTGGAAGTTTGACCACGGATTGATATCAGTTAGAGAACTATTGAAAACCAGCCCTGGAGTACTGGACATCTGGTTTTTTGTCAGCCTAGTTTGCGACACATCATGAGTAGGCACCCACCACAGGTGTTGGAACGCGGGATGATCTTTCAGTTAGAAGGCGCGCTCGCAGACCATCCAGTCAGTGGGTCACGGCTCAATGGCTCATGAATTCTAACTTCTACTAATTCATAATTTTAGTGCTACTGTGGTGAGAGCTGGCTGCTAGCCAAAGTTGGTAGACAGTAATTGACATCAGTGTTTATGTCCCCAATATTGATGGTGAGAAAATGAGAATAAGGGCTTTGCGTAGGCGGATACAGTTAGCATATGGATGATCTGACACAGCCAGCCACAAAGAGATGCAAGGTTAACTTTCTGTGAGTAACAACCAATCAAAAGACTGTATTTTCTACTAACAATAATGTACATTAAAATCTACAAATATGTGTTGATTTTCCTTAATAAACGATCTGTTGCCTAGCCATTGTCTTCTGTTGTTACACTATCACCAGTAGTTCTTGATGGTTTTCAATGATCCTCTAGCTGATATCGATCCGTGGTGAAACTTGAAGAACTAATACGATTCCTATAGATGAACTCTTGTATAGTAATCAAATAAAGACACATCACTAGACAAGATCAATGTCAGGTGAAATCTGACGAACCTGGATTTTATTTCATACGGGAATTACACATAGCAGAAATTCCTCTTCCACTATTTTTTACACTCCAAAAATCTTAAACGCACAATTTACGCAATGGATCTGTGAGGAGAATTAAATACCTAACGGGTACAAGTAATTAATCTGTCTAATCGCCAGTATAGCTTCTTGAGAATATCAAAAACTTTCAAGTGGGTAGAAAAATGAATTCATCATGTTATTTGATACTGTGGGGTTAACCGGAGACGGAAAAATTGAAAGAGCCGGTAGCGGTGAAACGGTTCCGCATGGAGACTTGTTGAAGGAATGTTTATTTGAAAATCGGTATCTCTATAGGGCCAAATCATATACACCTCTACTTCAACGCACCATTTGCACAGATCCTCGTGTTGTGCTACTTCTACCCTCCTTTCACATCTCCCATGTATCTCCACAACGCTGTATCATTTGCCTTCTCTGAAACCGAATCTGTCTCCGTTCTATTTGATGTCTTTTTGTGCTGATGACCATGTTTCCATGTACTACTGATAAACCTTACCAGTATTATTAGCTACAGCATTCATCACTCAACATTGGATGATAGCCCTTACTGTTTAAGTCAACTTGTTTAGGCGAAGGCTCGTGGTCAAGTATCCACTTCATTTGACACGCTGTCGTATTACGATCAGTTGTTTGTGCACTATCCCTAGCTAGTTAGTTAGGCAATCACCTTTGCATTACGACCTCGGTCCCGAAATACACTTCTTATTTTGGACTATCATTTTGGTGTTTTGCTTTTTCTTTGGTTTACGCGGAATGAATGCTATGTGAATTGTGAGTGCAAGATCTTGCGTTAGTATACGTCGTACTATGTATGAACATCAACTATCAACCTCTAAAAAACACTCAACAACGACGAATGCCTTTTTGAACATATGCAAGTACAGAGTTACTGTTCTAAACACCTCACATATTTATGTCATATAACACAAATTTAATTCAGTAGTCAAGTATACGAACATATAAAATGAACAACACTGAAATCGCCTACATTAGGACTAACCACTCAAGGTGTTATCCAGAGAGTAGAAACAGTATTTGTATCAATAACCGAGTCAAAATGCTGAATACATTTGGTGGATGATACATCTGAGATAATTAGAAGAGATGATCTCGGAAGAAGCACACATCCAAGACGACAATAACGATTTCGATGACATCAGATATAGAGGAGATGAGAATTTGAAATCGTTCAATGGAAATCATTCTGGCATATGAAAAGTCTTTCTGAAATTGGTGTCAGATTATTAAAGCCTTTTGGAAAAGATGTTGCTCAAGAGACCCCTTCACTAAATTCTATTCAGATCAAATGGTCCAACAGTAAGGGAAGAGAAAATCGACGCCATTGACAAAGTAAATTGCATCAGATATGCAAAGCACTAATACTGCTAAATGTGGACTTCCTCTTTTACTTTCATTCCGAGATTGTAAAGCAGCTGTCGAGATATGCGACATGTATACCTTGGTGTCAATGCATGTGGACAGTTATACACATCAGTCTAACTGGGGAAATGTTAAAATTTTAAAGAGATATAATGCTGAAATTCCCAAAGAATTGCTAGATGCCCGGTACTCAAATCGACCTTCACTCAGTAGACACACTGACATAGACCAAATTTATCAACTAACGAACAAGAGGCCACGTGGTGAACGAGCAAATACCATACACTATGATGCAAATTTAAACTATAGTGACCTTGAGCTGACCAATCAAAAATTAGGTGATTTTTACACACCAAGTAGACATTAATCTACATTAAAAATGCATGAAAACACATTAAACAGGATATCTTTCTTTGACACGACTCGAAAATATCTCGCAGTTATTATCAGGTGTAACAGTATTTAGGTTAGACCAGTTTCCGTAGATGTCTTCACCGAGGTGGCTTAAGGTGAGCTTTATTGTGAGTCGTTTAGCGTTCTTATCGTGTTTTGCAATCTTTCCCAAAAAACCTCGGTTGAATTAGAGAATCGACGACTACTTACTTGGAAATTATGGATAATAAAATTATAACAACTCTAAACTTATCCCTTATCGTAACCCTCATCTTAATCCTGACCCTAACTATAATCCTAAACCTAATTATAACCCTTATCCTAACTGTAATCCTAACCCTAACGAGCTCTTAACTCACTATCCAAAAAATTCTTAGAAACGTAATCTGGGTGAAATTCGCTCCTTAGTTGGTGAATAGCATTCATATTAGCGCTATCTATAATAATGACAGGTGTTGTTAGCTAACGACCAGCACAGGCGTATCACAAAGATATCCACTGGACACTAGTGAAATAATTAAAAGCTTGAAATTCTGTCTAGAAAGTAATTATTTTACATTTAAAAGGAATTAATATAGATAGACAAATGGTGTTGCTATGAGTTCACAAGTTTCCCCAATAGTCGCTGACCTTTTCATGAATAGATTCGAAGATAACATCTTTTCAAGCATACTCACGCCTAAGATATGGTTAAGAGATGTTGATGATGATACTTTTGTAGTGCTAAAAAGAGGTATACACAGTTCATTCATCGAGAAACTGAACAATCTATCTCCCAATATCCAGTTTACTTCGGAAACAGGCAGAATCAAACTTCGGTGAACTATCATTTCTACGCTGCCCAGTTAAGAGGATGGAAAACGGACATTTTGGCATATTTATATTCAGGAAGAAAACCCACTCAAATAAATATTTAGACTTCGGATCATCACACCCCATCAGCATAAAGATATCAGTTGTTTCAAGTCTTCTTAGACGACCACACTCTTTGATGGCAACGGATGAGAATGCAGAAGAAGAGGAAGAAATATCAAACATTACTGAAATTCTCTTGAGAGGAAAATAACCACTCAAAGAACTTCATTAATAAAATCAACATCGACATTAAATATCGTCGAAAACGTATTCCGAAAACATTTGCTTCATCTGTTGTCATTCTATTTAGGCCATCAGATACCTCAGACGATATCAGAAGAGAAGAGTACTCAATAAGCACATCAGAGTTTCCTTGTGAAAGACCGAATCCCTAAGGATTCTCTATCTAATTGTGTCTATAAAATAAAGTGCTTGGAATTTGGTGCAATATACATGGCAAAAACATCGCCAGAGAGGAATCAATATCAGAAGAAATGAACGCCGTAGAGCATCTGTCCGAACACCAAGAAAAATCATTAGCCATAAGTCGTCTACATGCTATGCTATGGAATCAGGTCACCAAATTGACTTTGACAATATTGAAATAATCCATAAGGATTTCAGAAACCATAAAGAACGTCTCATATCATCAGAAGCACTTCATATCCAAATGGAATCCAAATTGTCTCAGCTGAATAGGAATGATGGAGTAAAACAGAATTCGACCTGGTTACAACACTCGCCTCCCTCTCCCCCATGAAATGACAAAATCAACACGAATGTGACTGATAAGCAATTTCATTTTGTAAACACATGCTACTTTTGTACAATTTTATACACTTACCTTCCCAAATTTGGCAAGGTAAACATTACCCCATGCTGTTGAACGATGATTAAGTTGTTCTATATAATGCAAGCTGAGTGAATTTTGAGAAATTCTAGTTTAATAATACTACTACTTTGTTAAAGCTATTAGCAGAAGTATTAAGTGGCTAAACGTGAGTAAAAACAACACTAATATCGTATTGTTTTTCTTTCACAATGGGAAATTCAGAGACTTTTATAATAACGTCTTTTGGTAAGAATTCATTAACACTGTCTAACCACTTTTCAAATCACTCCTGATCAATGATCTGTCGTCTGTTAAGTACTGTTTATTTATAATTTATTTTTGTATTAACCGATTAGTGAAAAAAACAAAACAAAAAAAAATAGAAATTTTATTAACGAAGAAAATCAATACAAATTTAAAAGGTAGAAATGGATAGAATAAATTAAGTTTACAAGGATAACACGTAATTAAAGATGAAGTGGTCGAAATAAGAATAAAATAATTTGGACAATTATAGTTTACAAGGTTTAGGGGGAGGGGGGCGACGTAGTCCTGTCTTGTAACGATGGCCACGGTAAGCAAAGTGGCTGTACAAATTTCTTCTGTATACATAGGCTTGGTTTCTTCTGGTGGATTCCGATTGCTTCAACTGTCTGTAGAAGACGAACTCTTAGAGCAAAGTTAAGATTAGTCGGTATGCGATAAATAATTTTAAATGCAGTATTCACATCAACCTTGTGCTCAGTATCAACAAGGTGTGTTAAAACAGAGCTACCTACGAATAGATTTTATTTGTCCCTTGCTTAACCACGCTGGATGATGTTTAGAAATACGACAATGAAACTGCCTAATTGTACGTCCAATGTAGCTGGCTCCGCAGCTGCAGTCAAACTGGTAGATACACTATAGAAGAGGCAAAATTAGGTAGTTTATCCTTATTTCTCGAACATAGAATAGGGGTGGTTTTGAAGAGACAACGTACCTCTGCTGCATAATAAGCTCTTTTAACTGCATCCTTCAAGCGCTGTGTTATGATTTCGCTGATGTTATCACCAAGGAAGTGCAATTTTATGAACATTGGTTTTTTCGAAACTGTAGCGATACTGACTCTCCTTGGTGCTGAATTCATATTCTTCTCAATAAATTTATCTGGATAACCATTTTTTTCTAAGTAATTCTTTAATAATCTTAAGCTCCTCATTGAGGCAGTCGTCTGAACAGATTAACTTAGCTCTATGAACCAGACACTTTACCAGGTTACGTTTATATTTCAAAGGTACAAAACTCAAAAAATGAGTGCACTGACCTGTTGTTATAGGTTTCCTATACACACTCCTTCTTAGTGTACCATCATCTTTCCTTGCCTGTAATATTCCTTATTGAATAAGAAATGAACATTCATTGTACATCTTAAAATAAGTTCCTTCAAGGTGTATATATATATATATGTTTCGTGTAGTAATCTCCTCACATATAAAATCCACTGTCTCCATTAACGGTACATTGGTGAACAAGGAGGATACATCAAAAGAATCTTCTGATTGGTGATTTGCTGCCACTGGAGGTTTATTTTTCATCATTTTACTCTCTGATTAAAACTAGTCGTGACATTTTTATTGATCAACTGTACGATTTTTCGATCACGTGATTTATTCTTCATTCAGGATGTACGTTAACTTCAAGAAAAAAAGCTTATCTTTCTTTCGGGCTTCTCTAGTCTAAAATCTTTAAAATTTTTCCGAGGTCTATAGTTGACCTGGTGTGATAGTATGGAAGAACATGTCAAACGAACTCGAAAACTTACTGACAAGCGAAAATCAATAAACTGGCTGAAGACGCCAGCAGGCGGCGAAGACAGGACTGCAGGTGGACATAGAGATGACAGAGGTAGGTGGTGAAGATAACCAACCCACCAACTAACCAGCAGCAACAACAACAACCACCACGAATCACCATCAGCAGGAGAAATTTGACAGAGGTTACTTCCTTCACTTATCTGGCTAGGAAGCCAGCATCGTTTCAACTACAGGCGACAGAACGGATGAAGATGTCAAAGTCAGTCAGAATCGGAGAGGCGAGATCCACCTTCATTAACCTGAAGTCAGTTTGGAAATCTTCTGCACTCTGCTTCTGCATACACAATGAGATTCAGATTTCCAACACAAATGTCAAGTCAGTTGTTCTACAATGGATCAGAAACTTGACGGGCGCATCACGTAAGGTATTTCCAACAGTTTACTGCAGACTTTTATCAACAGCCCCCTTCCCTAGCTCCATACTGAAGATCAAATAGCTGGTTGGCTGACCAGAAAGAATTAGCAACAAGGAATTATGGTTGGGAAGAAACTAACCAAGAAACTATCGTTCAACAAGCATGTAGGACAAAATGGAGACGCATAGGGCACACATTGAGGAGACGGTTGAATGACTTCGTGCGCTAACCAGGCCATTGTTCGAGTAGAATCCAAATGGGGAGTGACGAGGGGATCGTCAGTGCGAGGGTGACATGGAGAAGATAGTGTGGTGAGGAGGAGGAGATGAGAGATTATGGGCGATCGTGCACCCACCTGAAGAGGACATCAGAAAGTAGAACAAAGTGTAGATGTGTTGTTGAAGTTATATGTTCTTCTCGGAACCCAAGGGAATAATAAATATTATATCTTTTGACTGATGGTTTTTACTCTTTGACGCAAACTCGAAAACGACGTCCATTTTTTTCTAATATACGATGCAGCATTTCTTGTGAATGGTTGTTTGTCTCACAGTCTTTTACTGCTAAGTCTTTTGGTCTACATAGATACATTTTTCATTCTGACAGTCGAATAATAGTAATAATTTGCTTTATTCCAAAACAGTACTTGTGATACAGAATGGAATTCTCAGCATTTTTACTACAGTATTGCATCCAGTTAGTACATTATCAATAAATAGAATTCTACATAGATTAAGGAAATCTCACTTCATTATGACAACAACAAATTGGGATGTCGGTAGCAAAGTTGAACAGTGTTTGAAGGTGTTAGAAAAGTAGATGCTGCCATATTTACTCACGTAAGCGAGAGAAAGAAACAAAGCAGCACAAAAGGAAAAAAAGAGAGAGAACAGGAAAAGAAAGGAAGAAAATGTTGTACCTATTGATGATATGAGTTGGAAAGACGAGGTCCATTTGTACTACTGACTATTTAATGAATTATAGGTGTCACGCCTAATGCTTTCTTTATTGCACAGAACACGAGCTAAGTAGGGTATGGTTGAGTTTTTGTACTTGCTGGTGCGAGCATATAGTTTTCTATATAGGCTTCTGGTTTTACCTGATGAGATACAAGGGGAGAGTTGTGAGTGAAGAGGGTGGTGTGAGTTAGATAAAGTGGAATTGGTCCATTTTTCACATGAGTCCATGTGCCTGTCGACCAGAATATTAACAAGCTGGTTAAGTGGCACGTTGCTTACCCTGCTGACAACCTTTAACATCCTGCGTAATATGTTATAGTCTTTCTTCAGAAGCCTGGGAAAAACTAAGGGGGAACAATAGAGAATAATAGGCAGAATGTGACAGTTAACGAATTGTAGGAGTAAGGGTTGGGTTATACCAGAATGTTTTAACTTCTTGATGTAGAAGGTAAGACGGAATATTTTACTAGAAATCGCCAAGATATGAGACGACCAGGAGAGATCAGCAGATAGAATGACGCCTAGGAATTTAATTTCCGACTTGGTTTCTGTTTCAGTACCCTCTATGTTGCATAAGCACAATAATATTAGGAAATAATTATTCCCTTGGGTGCCAAGTGGAACATAGAGCTTCAACAACACATCTCCGCTTTGTACTACTTTCTGATGTCCTCTTTAGGTGGGTGCACGATCGCCCATAATCAATCATCTCCTCCCCCTCACCACCACCACACGATCTTCTCCATGTCACCCTAGGATAGGCAACTCGTCTCTTCCCATTTGGACTCTACTCGAGCAATGGTCTTGTTAGCTCACGATGTCATTCGACGGTCTCCTCAGTGTATGCTCGGTAAATCTACCTCTATTTTCTCCTACATATTTGTTCAGCGATCGGCTCTCGCCAAGGTTTCTTGTTTCTAATTCTTTTTGGCCGGAAAGCCGACCATTTGATCTTTAATATGGAGTCAGCGAAGGCAGCTGTTGATAAAAGTTTGCTGTAGACTGTTGGAAATCCTTTTCTTTACACGCAGTGCAAGTTTCTGACCTGTATAGAAGAGGTGACCGACTTGACACTGGTGCTGAAAATCCGAATCTCGTTCCTTATACTGAGCGTAGAAGATTTACTTAACCTTGAGCCTTCGTTGAAGACTTTCACTAGCCCTAATCCATTCGCCTACAAACATAGTAGGTGTACTGCGGATGCCACCGTCGTCTTATATCATAACATCATTATCTCTAGTTTAGACAGAGGTGCCAAATATGTTCAGTGTGTCTTCTCAGGATTACATATCTGCTTTCGCTACTGACACTGTACCTAGACCTCTTTTATTAAACAAGCTAGCTGCGACATAAGCACAGTGCTGGACTAATGAGTGGTGACATTCCTATTTCTCTGATACGAGACAGTACACCGTTTACAATAGGAAGTGCTCCACTGCTTCACTTACTCCAGCTGTTGTTCTACAAGGAGCTGTTCTTTCTTCTTACATCACTTGCTCCATTCTGATGAAGCCAATTTTGTTAAGTATGCCGATGATCTGACTGTTTCCATGCTGACGGTTACTCGTCAGTCAGGAATTAGTCAAGTCATTGGTCCTCGTCAGATAGTCTTGAGCTTAATCTCTCCACACATGTCAGGTGGTTAACTTCACTTTCAGATGCAAGTGCGACTTACGTGAACTGGTTAGTTCACACGATTCCACTATCATAGATCTTTTGACATCATGTTAGTTTCCAGAGAAATATTTTGTTTGACCTTATACGTAAAGAAGGAAGTTTAGACGATCAGGTATTCTTCCGACTCTACTGTTACAGTTTGTTGATTCTCGTCTTCTACACATACTTCTTTACCGTTCCCCACAACTTGATCTTCCCCGAGCTACTTAAGAAAGACAAATTTATTATACTGTGAAGGGTACTAAAAACTGTTAATAGGGCCAGTGAGTGTCGCTAAACCAACTCCTTAATACTATTGTAGATAGAAACATAGACTGCTGCAAGAAATTAGCAAATATTACCTTGTCAGACTCTGAGCATCCTTCATCTCTATGCACACAACTGTCTCTCCCCGCTTGCATCACATTAAGTAGGAGAACTAGAGGCAATTATAGAAGACTGCATGGTAGCACGACTAATTACAAAAACTCACACATTTTATGTGATGCGAAAAGTGCACTACAGGAAATTACCAAATTATTGAAGAACTCTAATTGCTGTTAATATTTTCACTTAATTTAATTTTACATTCATAATCTTACTGAACAATATTATGAATGTAAATGCCCTATTTTAATTATTACCCCTGTAATGAGAAAATTAGATGCATTATTGTATTACATACTGAGAATTCCACATATGTACCACAAGTACTGTTTTGAATGAACCTATTATTATTATGGTGAGAGCTGTCTGCAAGCCAAAATTGGTAGACAGCTTTTCACGTCAACGTTTACGTCCTGAATCGAGGTCATGAGGAAAAGCAGTAACAAAGCTTAACCTTGAGGAACTCATCAACCAATCACAGCAGACTTAACGTGTGCAAATACGATTCGCGGATATATGGCTCAACTTTCTAAGAAAAGGCCACAAAAAGATAACAGTAACCGTCAGCAAGAAAACAACCAATCAGAAGAGGTTGCTTCGCGCTAACAATAACGCTAATAATAATGTACATAAAAATCTATAAATATCTGTTGATTTTCTCAATAAACGATCTGTGTTGCCTGGCTCTTGTCTTCTGTCATTACATTATTACTAAGATAAATTCGATAAAGATACTCAGTTATAGGGTGAAAGCTATCTGTTCGTAAGATGTGAAGTAAGGAAGACCATGTTTGATACCTAAACTTAAAAGCAGCTATCCAGAGTAGTTCATAGGGAAGCACATAGAGTGACGAAAGTCGGCTAAAAAAAAACAACTAATTCCCATTTTCAAACAAGACGTCAGTCTGAATGCATTTATGACTGACAGGTAACAAGTATCCATCTTACTCTTTATCTTTAAACACTAAGAATACTACAGTATCACCTGACACTCAACACCTGACTAATCAAATGCTCATCATCATGCTAAAATTTATTATCAAGACGTTTAGGAGACTGCATTGTATATCATTTGTAGACAAATCAATCCCTGAATTGCGAAAAGTGTCAATCAAGTTTACTCGCATTAGTTCATCCATAACGAAAGTAGGTAGAAATGGAGACATTGAGAGTCTCTGACAGACACCATAACTCCACTGGACGCTAGTAAAACAACAAAGCTTTTATTCAATAAACCACTTCTGAGTAATTATATCAGTTGTGTCGCTCCCCCCCCCCACATCCCATTACTTAATAATAGACTGCTATACGTTTTTTGGTAAATATAAATACGACTGTTGTACAGCCTTCTGGATATGATTTTGCCGATAAAGTAAATTTTCCCTGGCTGAATTGTCTCTTATTTTCTATGACTCTATAGGTATTTTACGTCTTTTAAAATATAAGTCACAAAATAGGTCTTTTCTCAAAATCACTTTTCGTTTGAGAGTGTGGTGGTATTGGGTCACCATAAGATATACTGTTAAATGGGGTATAATACAGGAACATCTAATAGCCCTTCTCAATGTATATAGTGCATGTACGAGTCACTGATTGGTGTACTTGACTTTTTGAGCTGCAACCTGCGAATGTTTGGCATTCGATTCGCTCCCACCAAATGTAAGATGATGCTACAGGGCTGGACTGGACTACAGTGACTCCTAGCTTAGAAATAGGGAGTGAAGTGGTGAAGCGAGTCGACCACTTCACTTTTTTTGGGAAGTTGCATCGACCAATGCCAGTGAGTTGATCGATTGCTGAGGAAATCTCAGTACGGATACAGAAGGCTCGTTTCACACATGCCAGTTTACGCCGCCTCTTGTGTAGACGTGATATTCGGTTGGTTATCGATCGCAGGGCGTGTGTACTGCTCAGCAGTCCGCCCCGTCTTCCTTTATGGTTGTGAGACATAGCCACTGAAAGTGGAAGATACGAAAAGGCTAGCTGTCTTTGATCATAGTTGCCTGTGTTCTATCTCCCCTGATAAGTTGTATAATAAGGTGAGCAATATTGAGGTTAGGCATCGGGTGCTAGTTAAGGAGAGCAGGGAGGGGGAAATCTATCGACGAGATTGTGAAGTAGCTGCACCGATTGAGATGGTTAGGACATGTGTTACGCATGCATCCCCCAGCCATCGATCGCCTTTCTCGACCGATGGGCAATGTTAGCTGACTGACATAGGATGGATCAGGTTGGAAAAGAGCTAGTGGTGGTCAAACCAAAACATGGCTTCATCAGTCAGTGAAATCCACAACAGTTAGGTTAAGTCACGTAAGAAGGTGTAGATTCCCTAGTTGGGGTCCTCGGGACGGTAAAAACCAATGACCACTGGAGACAATTGGTAATATAGCTCAAAATCGTTGTTTTCAATAACCGGCGTAGATTCATCCACTCCTTGTGACTTATGATATCCAATAAAACTATATTATTCTTCGATATCACTATTCTTCTTGCCTCATATCTCTGTTTACTATCTCTATTTTGCATTTCTTTTTACTTTCTTCTTCCCTTGCTTTGTGTGCTACAAGGAGGGAGTGTAGCGACTCAAGCTGCTGCACATCGGTGCAAATTTCCATGTTGAAACCAGACAGTCAGTCAGCCCTTGACATCTAGCCAGCAATATGACAAACTCGATACTTAAATATGCAAAACTTGATAGATAATATTTCAATGCAAATGAAGATTTTGTTCATAGGCACTATAATGTAAGCCTTATTATAGATAATGCAACATAAAATACAGAAAGGCAGAGGTGTAGTTCATTGGTTAGAGTACTGGAATCACAGCCGATAAGTCCCCGGTTCGAATTCCATGACGCCTATTGTAACCCGGGTACTAGTGGTTAGTATCATCAGCTATCACATAATAAGTGGAGCTCACGGAGTTCAAAAAACAATACCTAAGAACATCAAGAGTTTCTCTAAAACGTCCCCACTCTCTCTCCCTATATATATATATATATATATATATATATATATATATATATGTACAACTCAAATTTTTGGAAGGTGCGATAACCTAAAAAAGACTCAAAAGCATTGTAGTTCCTGCAGAAATCACAAGAAGCAAAGCTTAAACACGTCCACAGGACGAATAATTTGTCCTTTGCTCTGTAACACTCCAACTTATTATTGTATTGGCAAAGCTTTCTACGGATTATTAAAACAAAAATATTTCAACTATCGGTTTAAAGGGACTTTTTTTTCATTATAGTTTGACTCCACACGGTGTTTTTTTTGGTACATATATGGAATTTTCAGCATGTGATATAAGTAGCCCAGATTTCGCTGGCCGACCATAGATATCAGGTGTGCGTCGGCAGGCGATCGAACCCCGAACCATGTGCATGGTCGGCGAGAGTCCTAACCTCTGTGCCACCGATTGATTTCAAGTGTGGCCATTAACTGACTTTAGTCAGAAAACCAATAAGTACTGGACATTTGCTTCACTCTTCTATGGAGCTCGCCTTGCAACATGAAGGTCCTAGGTTCGATCCCTGGTAAGTTCATGTGAACGCACTGTGAAGAAACCCAAAGAAGGACGAAACAACTGTTCAATACTCCTCAGTTTTCAATGATTGTCTAACTGGAACCAGTTCATGACGAAAATTGAAAATAAGGTTTAACGAAAATTGATAATCTACTTAATTAAGTAGTCAAAACAATCTACTTAATGTATGTCTGCTCAATTGTACATTGAAATTCAGTTACATAGTTTAGCTTCGTGTGTCATTTCACTTCGAGTGAAGTAATTACTATTCATGTTGACTGACACACAACAGTAACGACCAGATGTTAGAGTGAAATGTTCTAAGAGTTGGTTTATAAGGATTATATTTGTTTTTACAAGTTTGGCCACGTATTGATATCAGTTAGAGAACCACTGAAAACCAGGGAGTACTGGACAACTGCTTCAACCTAGTTTGGGAATCATCAGCAGTACGCACCGACTGGGGTTCGATTCCAGGACATTCCGGTTACAACTCTTGAAAATTAATCTGTTACTCGCTAGTGACTTGCTACAGGAGGGAGTTTCCTGCAGTTCTAGTGAGAAGTCCTGACCAGTAAGGTCCATCCAGTCAAGTGTGAGGATGGATGTCCCATCGATGACATTGGTTGGTGCCAGTCGCGCTAAATCACGAATTTTTAGAAGCTAGAATTCGTGGGCCATTGAATCGGGTCCCAGTGGCTGAATGGTACACGAGCTCACTAGCCTCGTAAGCGGAGCGTACTGGGTTCGAACCCCTGTTGGTGGGTGCGTACTGCTGATGATTCACTAAACTAGAATGAAACAGCTGTCCAGTACTCCCTGGTTCTCTAACTGATATCAATCCGTGGTGAAACTCGTGAAATAGTTTAACTAACTAGTATCCCTCTAAAATGAGTGGAAGTTAGCTGGGAAAATGTATCGTTGATCCCTGAGATGATAAAGCGTTGACAGTTACACTGCCTAAGTTGCTCTCCAACTAAGCTACAAGTGAGGTTAGCGGGGGTATGGCTTTAAGCTAGTTTTGCTTTATTGTACCAAACTTGACTCTCAGTCACATTTTAGGAGTGATCTATCTAACACATGATACAGTGTGATTGTTCACAGTATTTGTATCATATTGTCTATTTGGTGAACAACAGTAGTTGCAGAGACTCAAAGTGTAAATCTGTGTTTTCGTAGGCTACGCTTTTCACACAAAATACGCAATGAAATACTTTATATGTATTGGCAGCAAATGATTAGTCATTTTATGTACTGGTTTTTGATGAATTCACTTGGCCTAGGCTAGATTCCTTCTAACATGGTTTCTATACAACTGATATACAGTAATATTCAAGTATTGGTTTTTCGTAGGGATTTTGTTTAATTGGTTGGAGGATTTCATCATAAGCTGACATCAGTTAGAGAACCATTGGAGAACCAGCTGGCAGTACTGGACAACTGTTTCGTCAGCCAGAGTTCGAACCCAGTACCTTCTGTTTACAAGCTCACCTGAAGGGTCCAAAACAAGTACGAAACAGCTGTCCAGTACTCTCTGCATGTTTTCCAGTGGTTCTCTAACTGATATCAGTCCATGATGAAATCCTTCAACTAATATACAGTAGCACAGTGAATGTAAGAATGTGTGTAAAGGTTATAATGGCCTATGACAAATGCAACTTATATTGACTGACTGACTGTCAGACTCATCTTACCTTGGAACCCTACGTCTGCCATATTACTCACGTTTTTATGCTACCAAAAGCAGACAATCCTACAAAGGTAAATGTGGTTGGACAGTTGAAACCTATTCAGACTTACTTTTAATTGCTGCATTTCATATAGTAGCAGGAAGAATGTGCTCTCTGCAAAATAGTCTTAAGTCTTACGATAAGAATGCCATTTATATTGGGATGAGGGGGTTGACATGAAATTTAAATATTCTGGAAGTAAGTAGAAGACAGCTTAATAGTTTGTGTAATTTAAGTCGAAGGAGAAAGTGCATCTATTATACAGTTAGCAAGAGTGAACACACTACTCGACGTAAACACCTCGCAGAAAAACTTGGTATAATATGGCACCAAGAAAGATGAGCCACACAATAATAATAAAACAACATAGATTAAAAGTAAAAATATAAGTAGAAAACGGATAAAGAACTTAATCTGGAAGGAAATTAGTCATGTTTAACAAGTTCAAACAGTGTTCGTTAACTATCATCGGGAATGGAAGAAAGAAGGAAATCGCAACACATTCGCCATTGATTACGATTCTTGGCCATATCCGATAACGTTTCGAGCCATCGATTCGAGCTATCTCGCGGACCCCAACCAGGGAGTCGTGACGCACCAACCGATGCTAATCTAGCACAAAATTCCTTCATCCCGCGACGCCACGTCATGGACTGACCACCCCTCCGCCTTTTCCATCCCGTCCCAGGGCTAGCGAACAGAGACCTGTACGGAAGCTTCTGGGATGACATTCGCAGCACATGTCCAAGCCACCAGAACCGGTGTTTCCAGATGACGACACTCAATGAATGGTGATCTCCACTGTGTTCAAACACACGCCGCCGGACCTCAAAATTACTCACGCGATGATGTCATCGAACGCAAGCAATCCTGCGGACAGCGATGATTGAACACACAGAGTCGCCTCACATCCTCAACTCGGAGAGGCCAGGTTTCACAGGCGTAGAGCAAGACAGCCCGCACTGGAACATTGCATATCCGACCTGTGACAGCCAGGCTAACGTTGCGACGGCGACAGAAGTGGCTCAATTTGATGTATGCCACCCTAGCCTTCATTATACGGTTGGAAATCTCATCCGTCACCCCTCCGCCAGCACTCGCACAACTACCCAGATACACGAACTTATCAACAACTCCAAGCGGTTCACCTGCAAGCAAGAGTGAGTGCAGGTACAGGCTCCTGCCAATCTTGTAACAGTACGTAAACACCTCACAGAATCACTTATGCAAGACACTACAGTGACTATACATATACAATTGGGAATAATGGATGGTTATTAACTATTCCTTCCAGTCATAGACAGTCGTACAATGGTCTCAATTTAGCGGTTGCCTATAAGTAAACCTACTTATTAAAATCTGATAAAGAACAAATATGTAATCGATGCACAAACGCATTTATACCTGAAACCAATATGATTATTTCGAATTCTTTGTTCCCTAGCTGGACTTAAGTGTTGCATAACTATCGTCAAGTTATTTTACTGCAGCTGTCATAAGATTTTTCACTTTTCGCAAAACAACAAACGGTTATTCAAGTATTCGTTTGCAGGGATTTCATTTGATTGGTTTTAGGATTTCATCATGAACTGCCATCACTTAGCGGACCATTGGAAAACCAACAGAGTACTGGAAAGCTACTTTGTCCTAGTTTGAGATTCTTCATCAGTAAGCACCCACCGCCAGGGTTCGAATCCAGAACCTTCTCGTCACAAGACGAGCTCGTAGACCATTAAGCCACTGAAATCTTAACACCAATCATATCTCTGCAAACCAACACTTGAATATCAATCTCATGCTCACTAGTAACTGGCCCTATTCAGGTAGGTAGTTACCTGGGTTCCAGTGGGAAGTCGTGACTAGCGGGGTACAGCAGGTCGGACAAATACTCGCCACCAATGACATTTGCTAGTGCCAGTCGCGCTATTTCATGAGTGAATTGGCAGAAGTTGGAGTTCATGGACTGTGGGATAGGGTCTCAGTGGCTTACTGGTCTATGAGCTGGCTCGACTTGTAACCAGAAGGTCCTGGGTTCGAACCCCTGTTGGTGGGTGTTTACTGCTGAAGACTCCCAATCTAGGCCGGCGAAACAGCTGGCTGTCCAGTACTCCCAACTGGTTTTCCAATGTTCCTCTAACCGATGTCAGTTCATGATGAAATCCTGAAACCAGACAGTTAATTATTGAGACTAGTCGAAGCGAATTATTTAGCTATCATACTTCTAAAAGAAAATAAGTCATTCAGTGAAAAGACTCTTATCAACGATTTTACTTTTAGACAGTTTAATAGTGCATAAATGAGTTTTTAAACTATATCTCGTGGCACAATTAAAACAGTAGCCTGAATCGCAACAAAATATTTGTGATGAGAATCATAGTTAAACACCAAGCAGTAAAATAAGTTACATAATGTGTAAAATACTTCATGGTATCGGGACAAGGTGAGAAGTTTGATAAGACAGACTTCCGTTAAGGTCTTAATATGCTTAACTAATAATCTTAGCTCATCGTCTTCCAATACCTCTAAGGATAGACCATCGGGCTTGTGTACCAACCTTTTCTAGGGTAGTGTAGGAATTTATATGCTGATCTCTCATTCGTACTATAAATAAACAGCAAGTGATTGTAGGCCCATTCAACTTTCCATTTTTGCAGTCTCACTACAGCTTAGTTTTTAAACCTGAATTATTTAATCGACCTAAATAATTGTCTATGGCTTATCTATGAGCCACTACTTCTTCAACCCTCACAGAGTGAACCGTTGCACAAAAAGGGTACCAGTTGAAGCTGTTAAACTTCCCAAAAGGTGATATATATATATATATATACATATAAAAGTGTGGGGGAAATATGTGTGACTACACTGGACGAATACGTACTGGGAAGAAAATAATTAAACCAGATCAATAAATACTTTCAGAACTAGGTAGGTAGTAAAAAATCGGATACATCTCCCACGTAAAAGATCTTGAGTCATATCACAGAATCGTGAGATATTAGCTTAGATTCTTCAGTACCCCTACTCATTAACCTACACCTCTATTCATGACTTGGACCAGCAGTCAGCGAGTCCATGGATCGACATAACCTTTCCTCATTCCACTTCTAGATTATCGAATAATGCTCATTAAGGAGAAGAGTGCTTCCATATTAGCATACCACGTCGTAGTGGCATCAATGGATGAAAACTCGTATTCTTATTGTCTGAGTTTACTTAGCTACCTAACACTATACACATCATAGCGAAGATTATATGAACTATAACAGGCATTACATCTGCCAAAGTGGGCATCCCCTTAGAATCAGCATCCAGGAACACAAATCAGCTGTGAAAAGACATGATGTATATTCTTTCATATCAATGCATATAGATAATTATAGACATCAGTTTGATTGATATAATGCCGAAATTCTATACAGCAAAACCCACTTTGGTTGTCTACAGCACCCACACACATCAACCGTAAATGAGGACAGGAAAAAAAATACTCTGCAGTAAATATACCTTCTAATGGATGGGCAGATATTATGTGCTCCAAAGATGACACAAGATAGCAAATGTCAAACTAGACACCTGTATCAGTGCTACGACTTAGTAAGCAACAAATTCATTAGAGCTACTTACGATAATCTACATATGACACATAACTTACTATATAAGCAGTATCACGCAAAATTTAATTTCACAGATCAGGGGTCCCACACAGGACATGTTGGTGCAAGATGTTAACACCTGATGGAAAACGTTCATGTCAATATATATATATATATATATATATTATTCTGACACTATAAATAAACCACAGGTAACAGTGTCTGTCTGTTTTCGACATAGAACTTTGCACTGATGTGCAGCAGTCCGAGTCGCCACACTTCATTTAGTACACAAGGCAAGAGAAGAAATGCTTAGCAGAGACAGTAAAAAGAGGTGTGAGACAGGAATAGTAATAACGAAGAACAATATAGTTTCATTGGAAATTATAAGTCACAAGGAGTGGATGCATCTGCGCTGTCATTGAGAGCGATTTTGAGCCATGTCACCAACTGTCTCCAGCAGTCATTGGTTTTTACCGTCCCGAGGACCCCAACCAGGAAGTACACACCTTCTTATGTGGCTTAGACTAACTGTTGTAGATTTCATTGACTGGTGCCATGTTTTCGTTTGACTGTCGCTAGCTGTTTTCCAGTGTGACCCTATATCAGCTAACATTGCTCGTCGAGGAAGGCGATGACTAGGTATACGTAACACATGTCTTAACCATCTCAGTCAATGTAATTTCAGAGACTCGTCTATTGATTTCTACTACTTTCATAGCACTCGAACGAAGCCTAACCTCAATATTGCTCACCTTATGATACCACTTCACACGGGAGATGTGGTATAATAAATGGAGCAATATTCAGGTAAGGCGTCGAGTGCTAGGTACTTTCACAAATCCTTTGGCTCATTATTCTTAGAACTAAAACTTAGGACATGTAAAATACACCTACTCAAAACATATTATTACTACGTGTACACCTGTTCTAATGAAGAGTTGAAAAAGTATTTGTGAGTAGTGCTACAACTTTTTCACATCAAATAAAAAAATAAAACGATTTATACTAATGATAATGCTAAAATTTATAAAAAGATTATCTTAAAAAATCCACATCACACCTAGCTTCGTATCATAAACACCTTTATGTGCCTTGAATCATACAGGTTCTCGTACAAATAAAGCGACAAAATTAGACAAATCCAACTTATTCAGTTCATTAAAATACCCGTCTTTGGAGGGGAATGCAAGTAATCAGTTAAATAAATAAAAAATGCATTCCAACAATGAAAACATACTTATTTATTTGAAATTTACAGTAAAAGACCATATCAACAGTTACTTTTGGATAACTAAATTATCACAAACTTATAACAAAACGTTAACAGTATTCAATAGAACTCAAATACAATCGAATCGAACTAACACCTGATTCATTCATTCATTCATTCAAGTGATTTAAAGCGTATAATTACACATATCTACTGGCTACCTTATAAAATACAATTGTGTAAATGTAGCGAAAACATGAGTAACAAACCCAGTAGAGTTCTGTAGACAACCGTTCACTACAAAATATAATACAATACAACTCAATTCTCAACAGACTGTAAACCGAACAAAGTATGTTCCTCAAGTGCATAAAATAACAACACAGAAAGTGTATAGCTTACTGAGACCCGCATAAGTAAACCCAGATTACCATGAGAAAAAAAATCGAAAAATGAATCAAACTTGTTTTAGTAAATAATCTGGTAAGCACATATATATAAGTAATGCTTTTAAATATATTATACAAGATAAACTGTACAAGGATTTTTATATGCATGTCAACTGTTTCTGTTGATTATGTACAAAGCTGCTGGTTATCATGCTGAAGTTGAGTCAGGTTCACAGTTAGGAGTTGGTAATGAGCTGACGATTTCAACAGGTGGAGAAACATTCGAAGTAACAGATGGACTTAAAACTGTACTGGAAACACCTGCAGTTCTATTGCCCGGAGAAGTGTTTGTAACAGGAGGAGTATCAATATTGTAAATAGGTGTTTGAGGATGATAACACACCGGTGGAGGTTCTCGTCCATGTGGACTATGAGGTGAGTTAAAATCTTGCCAATTCTTCACTTCAGACCGAAGATCATTTCGGATTGAAGCAGGAGTTGCACCATAAGACTTTGAACATAAAATAATTTTCCGCCGAAATGGTTCATTAGGTCTAGGAGCCTTGATGGTATCAAAGTAAGAGAAACCCAAGTCAACCAATAAGGGTTCCAGATTTGATGGATTGATTTTTAGAGATTCATAAATGGACCTGTGTTTAGCCTGTAAAATAACTTAGGTGAAATATGAACTTACCGTCAACCGTGTTCTTTTGTAGGAAGATTTAGGTTGTGGTTCTAGAATTAAGTGTCCACCAGGTTTAAGGCGGTTGAAGGCGCGTCTGAAGAACCTCATTAAACCAGGATCACCATGGTTTAAATGAATCCATTTTGTAACACTGAAAGCCATTATTGTATCATATTCAGGTTCATCGTTTGCAGTGGATTCATCAATCCAGTTTGCAACTTGGAAGTTAATTTTTTCATATCTCACATTCGACCCTGTATCCCACCGTAATCTCTCCCTTTGCATACTCTGAGCATTAGCTATTAATTCTGCATCACAGTCAAAAGCATCAATTTTTGCAACATCTGGAAACCTTTCAAGTACACCAAACGTTAGGGTCCCATTGTGACATCCATAGTCTGCTACATCCTTACCCACAAACCATTCAGGCATTAAATAGGGAAGTCTATCATTTGGATCACGACGACGGTAATAATCAATGTAGTTCCCTGTTGTAGGGACGAATCCTCTGGTTCGACGGCTAACAGTATAGAATTTCGAGCTCCGAACAGGACGCCTACGAAGCAGACGATGAATATGTCCTTTAGAGGAAAATTCTGATTTCCGAGTGTTAAGCAGAGGAGATGCTGGAGCTTTAGATGTATCTGACAGCTGCAATGTGGGGTTTTGAGGACTACCGCAATCAAAATCACCCGCTACACTTACTGCAGGTGTATTCATTCGTGAGTCACCACGTAAAGGAGACAGCCCTTCCACTCGACGACGCTCCGTTTCCTTCATAAGATCATGCAAGTTCAAAGGGTCACTTGGGTTCAGAACACTCTTTGAGGCTGGAACACTCTGTTTCCGCCTGTGAAGAAAGCGACTTCGACCAAACGGTTGCTCTCTTTTCGATCGAATCCGACTTGAATGTTGAGGACGCAAAGTCAACTGTGTTAGGAGTGGTAGACGAGGAATACCGGGAAAGTTACTTAGTCGAACATCTTGAATTATTCCAGGTGGTCGAGAAAGTGATGGTCGAGGATACCAAATCCCTAAATTTCTTGGTATTAAACCCCTGGGTTGCGAGAAGCAGCATGAACGAGATGACACTAGAAAAAATCACAAGGTCATATTAGGAATTTTCGAATCCACAAGCACACATTGCAGTTAAGCATAAAAATTTTCATTTAGTTACCTCTATGATCACGAGGATAGCCTCCAGAGCCTCGCAAATGACGCATGAAAGTACGGAAAACAATGGAAGACGGCCGACATTCAAAAATTATTATAATCTAATTTATTGATTTTGAACCAATCAAACAAACCGAACTGCTCTCCGACACAACACAAAACAACCCAGCTTTTAAAACAAACCATGATGGCGTTCATCCTTTTCATAGACTTATAGCTTCACAAGTGCATTCAGTTTCTTTGATTAGAATAAGTGAATCCTACGTCCGACATAATTATCAGCACTTGACTGTATTATTACGTGCTAGAATATCGTGGGGTGATAAATTAGTGCTAGGCCTTGACTTGACAGTGTATAAAGACACGTGAATCATAGCCAATTAAGAATACACACAGCTGTTTCAACAGACTTCCCTCCTGCGTATTCAGCTGATGACACTTACACCCGGACTCTTCAAGTAGCCTCACAAAACTTTCACGCAGCCATATTTAGAAGTTCACAACTTCACTGGGTCAGCACCCCTAGAAATAGACGAGGACCTCCCAGAAGCTCTTACAAAGAAGAGCTGCTCAAAATGCCACTGAACTGAAATGCAGTGAAATGACTGATTATGGCAGATAGATGTGCATACCCCTTGCTTCCTCAGAACGATAGACAACCACACCACGGTACGCAAAGTAGTGCGTTATCCAAAACACCAGATCCTAGGTATATTACCACAATAATAATATGGTCTCTGTCAGCGTAACCCTAACATAACTGTTCTTCGAAAGGCAGCAGCAAGGACCAACTGCTTCTCTTTGCTAATGATGGGATTCACTGTCCAACGTGACCAACGTTCCATCAGTCAGTAGACTCAAGAAAGGGTTAGGTCGTAACGAAAAACAATATGTTCACGCAGATAAATATAGAAGGCAGATTAACTCAAAGGGATTGTACTGGTGCCACAAATACCAAATTTAACTCATCTTTAATACCCCTCTACTTTATACTGAAACCCTTACCACCATCATTTTTTTCTTTTATTTCTACTAGCTGCATGCTTTCCTCCTCTCCTGCTTATTTAGTCTACTTCCCTCGCCATTCCATGTCAACTTAACTATTATAGCTTTCTGCAGAGTGATTGTCGATGTGACCGGATGAATTCAGGGTTTTACGGCTAATATTGTACCTTCAAACACAAAGGTTGTACTTCATATGCCATTTTACATTTTGTGCAAATCAGACCATCTGTGGTTCATCTTGATCTACAGTATATTTCTGTTCGAAAGCACATTTTTGGCAATTGAGAGGCACTTCATCGCGCCACCCTGTTCTTGGAATTTGGATGCCGGATAACCTCATAATTGTAGGTTTGCCCCACAGTTACTTGATGCATTTTGCTAAACAGAACAATAAACTTTACAGTATGTTTGACAATTTGGTTTTAACACAAGTCTATTCGGAATATTTTGGTACTTATCTAACATTGATTTCATTCAAATGTCTAATCATCAATTTTTACTCATGTATGAAGCAAGAAAGTAGTGTGAGTGGCTTGATATGATTATGAGCAATAACTTGTACTCGAAACGTCTTCAGTAAGTACTACTGTATAACACTGTGATTTTATCAAAATAAAATTTTATCTATGATGGAGCTACGCTCTACCACAGTGCCCAAGTTTTATCTTTATATCATTTACCTAAGTCTTAGATTTCGGCTTGCAGTCTGCGAGTGTGTATATTCGTTGAGAATTTTCGTGCAGTGGCTATGCCATTGGGGAAAAGTAGTATCTTAAGTTCCACTAACGCTGCTACCGAAATAAAGTGACGTATATCCTCCTATTGCTTAAAATCATACTGTAACAGTTGACGAGATAGATTCTACTGGAATCTGTCAAAGATCTAGAACCATTACAGACAAGAAGAATCAAGCAACAAGAAACAACAAGGTTTACACAGTCTTGTAAAAAACTTTGAATATTTGGAGGGGACTAGGAAAAGGAATGGGATAGCTACCCCCTTGTTTGACCAATGGCGAATAAGTACTGCCAGGGATAAGATGACTGAGACTTTGACCGAAGGGCCGAAGTATTGAAAAGGAAACCGCCCTGCAACTGCTTTTGAATCTCACTGCTGATAGATACAGAGACTGTGTTTAATTTTGGCCGTATGCTAACAGTGCTGGCCTAAACAATCACTCAAGTGTTTTCAGTACTACGCAGTATGCTACCAAGGTAGTCTGAGTGTCCGAGAGATAGGAAGGAAGTGGCCATACCCTCAAGAATTGACGCAGAAATTTGGTGAAGAACTACCATCAGGTTAGTTCAACCAAAATTGTCTCCTGACCAAGTGTATATGAATTTTACTCCTAACATGAATCGTAGCCACTGAATAATTGGCATTTGCTGCCGACAGCTCCCTAATTTGTTCCTCATTTATGTATTTCCCCCCTCCCTCCTACCCTTCATGTTTTGTTCCCACTTTCCCCACAGCCAGTGTAAACGCCGGGTTGTTTCGACTGCACGTGTGAGGTGTTGAATTGATAAACAGAGCTTCAGTGATTAACCTCTCCGTCTCTCTCCACCTAACTTTATTACCTTTTAATGCTCCCATCCTGTCCCACTTAACCTGTTGTGTGATTATATGCAAGTGAACGAAATGCTATGGCTGAGAATTTTTCTAGGTTTTTTCATTTAGCAGGATCAATTATTGTAGGTCTAGCTGAATTTTCTTGTTCCAACCATCTGATCGACTGCGATCTATCAATTTTACCGGTGTAATTAACCTCAGAGTCATAACATGGTGTTTGAAAAAATGTAATGTTTTTTGGGTCTATTGGGTCCTTCAGCCCACAAATTATATCTCTGAGGGAGCTGGTTGGTTGGTTTACATGCCACCCTAATTCCTGTGTCAATGAGATTCCTACGTGAGGGCTCCTATGGATCCCTGAGTGATGATATTGTTCACTTTTTAGTCAAATTTTAAAAGTGACACACTTTGTATTTACCTTGTTTTAATTGACTTTTTTGTATAACGACATGGCTTGTCGTCACTTTGAAATATTAATTTAATTTTAATTTTTGGTTACAGCTTGATTCCACACCGTATTTACAGTACAAGTATGGAATTTTCAGCATGGATATCGGTAGCCCAAATTTTACAGGCCGACCATAGATATCGGGTGTGCGTCGGCAGGGGATCGAACTCCGGACCATGTGCATGGTCGGCGAGAGTCCTAACCACTGTACCACCGGTTGCTACTGCGTCTTCTACTATGCACAACTGCTTAAGCGCCAGTACTAATTCTTCAGTGCTTGTGATTCCCTAGACAGCAGGAGATCCATGTGGGTGTAGGTAAGGTGTCAACAATCTCAGAACCTGTGACCAACGTTAGATCACTGGCGGAAACACAGGACATATATTTGTTTGAATGCATATTCTTTCTAACCGCCAGCGATTATATATCCGGCCAATGTGTTACTGGTGTTGGGATGCCAGATAACCTCATATTTGCAGGTATGAACCGTATTTACCTGGCACAACTACGTCAGAGAACAGTAATTTCCCAGTTCCTCAACAAAAAGTTACCAATATAATTCCATTCAGGAAAACATGGATTTGCATTAAATAACTATCAAAGGAGAGCAGACCGTTTCCTGAAGAGGTTAATAGTGCCGCGGAAGTAAAAGTTTCCGTCAGTGACAATGAAAATTCAACTTTTGTTTATTGGTTTTGGTCGCCATCGGCGGGCAGCTTGAAAGCACAAGTGATTCGATCTGGGTGAGGATAAACGTTATCGTGATATATTTTCGCACAGTGTATGGGTTATCTCGTTCACACCTAAAGAGGCGTTATAATCGTTCAGTTTTGTGAAAATAGATTATGTTTGACTCGTTTTAGGCTTCTGTAGCTAAAAAATTATTTTTCTGCATTGCGTTCGTACTAATAGGTAAAGTTGTCTTGATATCCCAGACGGTTTATTACTAAAAAGAAGTCAACCTTTATAAGAAATTTCACATAGAAAGACTATTATTTGCGTTTTAGAGCATTGAACCCTTGTTACTTGCGAGTTGTTATAGATCTTAGGGTTGTAAATTGACTGCAGACAATAGTTGTTTTCATAGCACTTATTCTATGAGAATCGGGCATTTGAAAGAGAAATTGCCCACAGACGTAAGTTAGATGTACGTTTTGTGGATGCTTAACACCTTTATTATCATCCGTGGTGATTGAAATATTTGTAAGAGTTAGACTTAGGATTTACTTCGACCTAACAATAACCGCTCTTACAAACTCTTTCACCGTTTATGACCTTAATTAGTACTCTGCCTACGTGCAAGTACTAAAGAACGGAATCAAAGTTAGAAGACTCGAAATGGCAAGTGTAACTGGACCGGAATTGTATTTACACAAAGAGATATGGAATTTGATAAGAAATAAAAAGTACACACTTATCTGGAGGTGAGACGGTTGTCAGCTCGTAGGGTGTACTAGGTGAAAGTACAGCGAGAGAGCGAGACAGTAACCGTACAGGAGGAACCGGAGTACAAAGCGGAAGAGGGGTTAAACATGTCAGGTTGCGTTCATTCAAACAAAAGTTCAAAGGTACAGTGTACACTACATATTCCATAACACATCGAAGAGATCCTCCGATCAACGAGACAAGCTACTGAATTTCCTGGTGATTATAACCATTTCGATGAAGTTCCTAGTTAAAGTTGATCAGGCGAAGATGTGATACTAGTTTAGTTTAAATTGTCACATGGAATTTCGGGAGACCGTAATTGCTCAATGCATAACATGCCTTCAGATTATGTTGATGTTAGTGTGCATTGGGGCAAGATGAATAGTGCAGATGGTCCCTCTAAAATGTCAGACTGCTCAAAATTAGTGTCAGCTTTCTGTCGAATAGTAGCTAGCACCTGTGTCCTACAACTGCTGCACCTGTTACTTAAGTTATATCAGTCTTAATAACTCTTCGTTTTCAGATCACTAAGATATTCTGAGATCCTTAATGAATTACTTGTGACTATGAAGGATATGGAAGGTGCACTTATGCCTCATATTTTTAAAGCATTTATTATTAAACAAGTTGTCTGTAGGGATTTTGTGATGTTCAGGTTCCAATGCTTGAGTGTAGGTAGTTACTGCATGCTATTGTGCGTGAAGGGACGGTTGGTGAAAATGAAGATAGAATAAAGTTTCCCATAAGCTCACTATAAATACTGCAAACTGTTGATAAGAACCTGCATCAAAGGAAAAAATTCCGAACAACTAGAAAATATTACAGCAGTTTCGATGATTATAACCTTTCACATTTGTAAACCATCTTTCCAAAGTTCAGAATGACGACAAAACATTAAGGCTAACCCATGGGCCCTACAGAAATTTGTGAGAGATCTTACATGTCAGGTTGTCTTACGAATTGTAAGCTTGCAGATCTTTCAATTTACCTGTCACTGAAATATCACTTATATACTTCACGATAATCTTATTTACACACTATCACACTCCATTTTATCTTAACTGGATAAGCCTTTATTAAACCTGGGACTTACTCTTTGTGCCTATTAGTTGCTTGCTTAAAGCACAACAACACCAGTGTTTGAACAAAGCTGTATTTTCATCGAAAACATCATAGTTTCCATGCTTACAACGATATGGTTAGCATTAAACATTGCAAATGTATACTACCATTCCAAGGACTCTATAGTCACTTGTCGTATATATCTTGTGGGTGAACTTTCGATGACGCATTACAGATAATTGTATTTCATGCCATTTTGCAGTTTCTCAGGACATCGTTCTCCTCCTGAAATAGCTTTTAATTACGTGCGGGCATAGCACTTACCCAAATATAGTGTTCATTGTGAAGGGTTTACAGTTTAACATCTATGATAACCTGTTCTAATTGCTTGTACAATAATTGAACAATCTATACTTTTGGAAAACTATTAATTTATGATACTTCACGATTGCAATTTATGACATAACTTATCGCGACTGTAGAAATGGCATGCATTCGTTGTAAACACACGTTTATATGACATATTATATTATTATTTGCTTGGTGCTATACTGTAGAAGATGAACAATGTGTGCGACAGTGAAAACCACAGACGAATGCTGTCATGACCAAAGAATGAGAAAGGATAGTGAACCATTTTCAGCAAAGGTAGGCTAATATGAAGCGATTAACTTTTATATTACTTTTTCCTAACTTCAGCGATTTAGAAAAATACACTTTATTCACTTATTTGCAGATGTCCGGTAACGTCAGTCAACCTGGTCACAGCAATTCGACATCGCCGACATAATTACGAAAGACAATTGTGCAAAGACCTTTGCTTATTATTTTTTATTAAATAAACTTAACATCCTGCTTGCCATACTTTTCTTATTCTGTCTGAGTGAAACTAAATTTGTCATCATGATGAGATGGAGGCCTGAATTATCAATGAGACCTGAGAAAGTAATTGGTGGCATGATTCAGTTTAAGCAAAGTCTTACTACGATTGCTACAGCTCAACCTATTCAGTTTTTCGTCTCGTGTACACTTCGTCTTGCACTATACGTTAACACCCGTAATCATATGGATTGACATTACGCTTTAGGTGAAATAATAACAATACACTATATTTGAATACACTTAAACTTATACGAAATGGAACTCAACTGCAGTGCCTAAATTCTATTCTTATTTTTCAAATACTGAAGTTAGGTATTTTTGTCACTGGTCCCTGCTGATTTACCTATGACTAGGAGGCGAACTTGTGTAACTTTAGGCACATATTTAGGCTTGACTAAAGTACTTATAATCCACCACTTACATCGATCGATAGTGTTCGTGCAGAATTACACTTACGTATAGTAACAAGTTCATATCCTAGGGAGTACCGGTCTAGCATGCCGTACTCCCACCGCATGCAGAACAAATTTAACACAAGAATATTAGATAGAAAATTTTATTTCGCTGCAACGCAAACGAGTTTGTTAACATGTATGAGCTGAGCTCAGTCAAAGATGAAAGTCTTCGTTTGGGAAGTATCTTCCATTATTCGACGGAAACTGCCCAGTGTCCAAATCACATCACCTTTAAATTCTTCGCAATTCAAGTAGACAGAACTGTAAGCCCACATCCAAAGTTATCCGGTGTAACGAAATGGAAAAAAGAATATCTGCAAGGTTATAAGTGAATGAGCGAACTTACCTTCACTTGATGTCATATGTAGAATCAATTCCTGAAATTGATTATGCAAATGTATCTGGTAATAATTCGTAAAACACTAGTCAGTGTTTTTCGGATGTCTTCGTCCGAATGCAACTACATCTGCTTCCACTGAATTTGACTAACTGACAGGCCTCATTACGACTCGACATTCCTAAAAGTGATACAGATTAAATTCACTTACATAAATTAAGCAGTTACATAATCAACATGCATGATCACATATGACTTAAGTATTCAAAAAATTCAGTCATCCTAGTTTACACTTCCTTTGAAATGTAGAGCACATTAATGGTGCAGAAAATATCATGAATATTACGCACACATAATATTATTAACTGCCTGTAATTGTGCCATCGAATCATACTACAAAGTACATTCAACAATGCTTTGTTAGTGGTCCGAGGGACAAAAATATTAAAGCGAAATATACAGGCTAGATGAAAGTTCCACAAGGTTGTCTCACTACTATACATTGTCTCATACGCCGATTTTCCTTCTGCACGTGAACGTAGCCACATACTGGTATAAGAAAAAGACCGTCGTTGTTGGCAATAATATAAGGTCCTCACT
Organism: Trichobilharzia szidati; assembly: GCA_944472155.2. Lineage (NCBI taxonomy): Eukaryota > Metazoa > Platyhelminthes > Trematoda > Strigeidida > Schistosomatidae > Trichobilharzia > Trichobilharzia szidati. Next base: position 105,879,332 of record OX235272.1, read on the forward strand.
TTTTGGATATCTTCCAATGTTCTCAGCTTCTTACATACCTGCTGCTCCCGCTCGCACTGATTACCTGCGATGAAACTCTAGAAAAAAGCCTCGTTAACGAAGCACTTATTACCCCAGCTTGTCACAATTATTTTGCAAGAAGCACAGGATACCAGACCGTGTCAGTGAGAAATATCGAAGTAGAAAATGATGTATGTCCAACTACAACTCAAGAAATGCATTGGGACCCGCCGAATCGTAGTCACTGATAACCACCACAATACCTAACCAGTTTCAAGGGAGTTTATAACGAAAAGAGCATTGCATGTATAAAAAACAGTGAAACAACATTAGAATAGTCAAATGCTGCATTTATATTCGTCAAAGTTGCTTGCAAACCACGCATAAAACAACCACACAAAGTCGCACACGATAGCACCTACCTAGGACGAATCAAAAATCCAATTGACCTCCACTGTTCCAGCCAATGAAAGACGAGAAAACCTGAAGCGAGGTAAATCTGAAACGCGACAACGTATATCCTCAGCCATAACCGATACTAATCTGCATCGAGTACAATTCACCTCTGATATTTCTTATGACGAAAATGCTGACAAAATTTTACAAATATATCACTCATTTTAAATTAATACCCAATCTGGATATGAATTAAGAATGAGATTCGATGCCGTACACACCAAAGTTATGTGGGGGAAATGACTTCAAGCTTTATTTCTTTCCCAAGTATTTGTAATCCATCCAACAAATACTTGGGTCTTTTTGTTAATGTGAGGACAGTATTTCTATATTCCTTGATGTGCTCCATTGAATGACTAGTTAGCAGACTATACCCACAAACTAATGTCAGAAAGGACAGAAAACGTGTAATTTCACCATAAACCAAATTTAAATAATACTTATCCATGCCTGATGTGTCCTACATAAATAGGATTAAATGCATTATTTTATCGTGTTAGCAGTGACTTTCGGACAAAAGTTTCAGGTGAAGACTCTGCGAAGTCACCACCACTCTATTTTATGCAAGGTCATATTTGTTCGGGTCTAAGTTTATTTGCAGGACGAATCTTCTCGACTATTCTTTCTTTGGCAGTGGTTTACGCAGATCCGATGAGGAGTTGGTTGAGACGACGCCGCCAATATAAATGAAGAAATTGCCATTTTCGAGATAGTTGATGTTTGCTGATTAGGTGTTTTCATCAGCTTTGTCTTCACTGAGTTTTCTTGAAGTCCCATCATTGCTACCTCTCTGTTCGGACAACCTGCTGGTTTCCGGCTGAGGGTCTTCGAGTTCATGTAGCACTAAATACGCATCACTCGAGAAGTTCAGATCTTCTAGATTCTTCTTGTGGGTCAATTTCATACCCGTCTTTCCGCTCTCCACAGTCTACTTCACGAACTAATCAATCGCAATCGGAAAAATTATAAGTGAAAGTATATTTATTTTATTTTGATTACAGCTTGACGCCACACCATATTTTCAATACAAGTTTGGAATTTTCATCATGGATATCGGTAGCCCAAATTTTGCAGGTAGATAGCTCTGTCTTATTCCAATCTTCACTAAAGATGGCACCGCGAAGTTTTCCGTTGTAGACATGCGACATCGTCATATGGCTGTTTAATGAGGTCGATAAAGGTCGGGATTACTGTGTAGTTCTGTATCAGTTTCCAAATCACTTCACAGCCAACGCGTTGAGGTCCTTTTCCTAGTCGGTGAACTTGAGGTAGGGATCTGACTGCCATTCCGTGCTGTATTTAGTCGTGATGCGCAGAGCTCGGTTTGATCGGAGCATGATTTGCTTTCCCAAATCCAACTTGTCTAGGGTGGAGTTTTGCATTCACAGCATCTTTCAATCCATTGCGGATGATGCCTCTTAGTATTTTACTTTCGACAGACAGCAGCTTGATTCCAAGCCAGCTTTCGTAAGGGCTTAGTTAGAACTTCTCTGGCTGTTTGACAGAGTAGCTTCTTCAACCGCTGGTTACCTTCCTTGCTTTCCGAATCTTCCACTTTGCCTTCTGGATCCATTTTCAGCGATTCTCTGGGAATTCCGTCCGACCCAAAATCCCTTCTAACCTTCACTATATTTATGCCTTAAAGCCTACTGTTTTTGTGGGGTTGGTATTTACTAGCTGTTTTTCGTCCACTAGTAACATTTCTGGATAACCCGCAAGTGACGATTAATTCAACAGTCTTTTGAATAGATCAGCCGAGCATTTCCTCTTTTCCGCCCTTGATAATTGGGACCCTTTCAATACCTTCCACTAGACTCAATCACGTTGACGTCACTTGATAGTGCTCTAAGATTCTCCCAATATGCGACCTGCTCTACTTCACTTTCCAGAGAGTCAAATGGTGCATTTTGTCTTTTTAGCACTATTCTCCATTTCTTTGTTCAAAGCATTGTAGATGGTTCTCAGCTTCCCCTTCTACTGTCAACACTTTTGCTGGTTCATCATCAACTTCACCTCTCTTATCTTTCAGATTCCAGGCATTTATAGTGAGTTGTCCCTCTTCTTGTTGCTGGAGATGTCTGTAAACGTTTCCTTCAGCACCACTTTCACGGAATTTCAGTGTCGTTCCGCACAAGTTTCCTCTATGCTGCTGGATGAAGTATCGAACTTTTCTCTGTCGGTTTCAGCGGAGGTGTCCAATGTAGTTTCATCTTTCAGGTTCTGATCAGCGAACTAGGATTTTAATTTATCTCTAGTTCCTTTAACGGTTTTCGGCTTGAACTTGGGCGTTACCTGCCGTATATGGTGGTTTGAACATACACATGCTTCATTTCTCAATATTGCATCCAGTAGGGTGGTTTTCCAATTCCTTAAGATTGAAATAGAGTCTGCCTGCCTTTGTTGTATCCATCTGGCATTCCTTAGTTTATATTCTCATACCTGTACAATCATCTTCCAATCACCCACTGATTTAACACTCAGATTTCTAATAAGGCTTCTTTCTCTTTCATTTTGACAGCAGTCTCTCAAAATATGATGAGTACTGTCTCTCCCATTTTGGCATTCACATTGCCCATTCGGACCTTAATGGCGACACCTTTGATCCTGCTCATGCTGTTATCCTTTTTCCGCAACGGTCTTCTTTCTCCGCTCGCCTTATGTTGCTTTTAGGAGCACGGCAATGCATAACTGTGACTTTCTTGCCCTTGGGATAAATCTTCCTGTTGTTATCCTGAAGGAGATTCGATTCAACTCCTGAAATTCCTTGGTGTTGTGGATGAAATCATGGTAGCCACACATCCATCATGTTTGTGGTTGTCGTCCTGGTAGCTGGAACATATTAGTGGTTCTTCAGTTAATTATCCAGGGGATCTAATTCCATCCCGTCTGCCCTCACAAATTCCGTAAATGCTATAGAAAAATTTCCCGTTTTGGAATGTGAGTCACCTCGCTGGCATGCCTAAAGCTTCCTGCAAGCATTTTGTGTCATGTGCCTACCTGCGGTTTGATCGAAAGACAACACAGTCGGAGTAGCTTCTCGAAGGCTTACGCAGGCCTTATGATTTAGCTCCGACAATTCCAGCGAAGATGAGTTTATTTTTAGAAATTTTTCAGTGGTTTAGAGCTTTTATGACGATTGCATCGATCTCCCAGGATAGCATCAAAGTTTGACGGCCAGCCTTCTTTCTTTTTCCACGCTTATAACCAGTTAGTGACCTAGTGGATCAGGCAGCTAGGCGAAATTGCCGTCTGTATAAATCACGAATACCCTACCTTCTGACATGTCATAAATGTGTTCAGAAGCTATGTTGCGAATAAATCTCAGTGAGCAATCGAATAACGTGCTACAGTGGAGGAAAGAAATCTGAGAAGAGCACCATCAATCTGCTAATATTTCCGAATGCCTGAATCACATCTGTGTATATGATGCCTACGCTATACTTCTGAAGATGGTTTTGCTTCGGAGCGTGTCTCTGTGAAATCGAATTAGGCTAGTTTTGTTTGCTGATATCCTCACCTGCACCTACGCAAATCTTTTGCTCTTTGTGGATTGTAAAATAACTGAAGTGAGGAAAGCTCTGGGCTGTGCCAGTGAACCGGAAGAAAGATGGCGCCTAGCAATACTCACCGTTATATACCACTGGATAATTTGTGTGAACAGAGGAGAATCATTCACTTCAAACGATGGTTGTCCCTGACCGGAATGACATTATCTTAGCACCGGACAACAGCATCGCTCGTTAGAGGCCAGGCTCATAAGCGTCAAATCCTTTTAGAATCAGGGTTAACATATCGTATTATGAACGTTTTTGGCCCGCAAAGGAAACTGTGATGGTTTCGTTTTTCAATCTGTGTAACTTGCAAGTGATGAATCTGATTCACTTCCCTTATCACTTTTCACCGATGGAACTCCTTGACCATCAACGGTGTACTGACGTAACTCAGTGGTTTCACCCGCCGCAGAACAAATGCTAGGTGAGTATCCTTGTCATTTTCTTTTCATTTGCATGACATAGTCGTAAAAACTGTTTACATTCCAGCTGGTAAGCGTTATGTCTTCTCTTTAAGATTTAATGATTTACAGTCCAAGCGTGCAGCCATTTGTCAGGGTGGAGAGATTGATAACGGAGGCTTCGTTTATCCGATCAGCTGCAAACACGTTCAATAGGAATGACATCTTGAGAATTCTAATACCCCTACGAAAAATAGGAGAGAACAAAGAAAACTATAAAACGAAAGTTTCGAAGCCGTGTGATTATAATTGATATGATTATGAACGGTTAATTGTTTTCAAAACATTTTCATCCAGTAAATAATACCATCTCACTGTATGATATATCTAATAAACTAACTAATATGGAATATGTTTCACGCCCGTAAAAATGGCTTCTTTCGGTTCAAGAAAACTAATTGATATTATTATAGGGTGTCCGATGGATGTGACTCAGGGAAAACTGGCTAACTTTTAGAGGACCATACTGAAACTGTTCTGGAATTCTCTATCGAAGCAGAAAGTCTCGTTGATTGCCTGGTAACCACGGTGACGAAGCGAATCGCAAACCACAAATCATGCGTGCCTAGCAATGCATGTAGCAGCTAACTTAAATGCTAGTCGCCACATAGTCAGATCTGTGAGAAAATATGCTAGTATAGTAAGCCTTGTGTCTAATAGCAAGGAAGAATAAGATTATAGGTTTCCAGACCGTAGGTGTTACGAAATTCCTGAATAATTTGAGCGCCGAGTCAGATTGATTCATTATAAATTATTTAAATTAATCCCAGAGTGTTAAAAAAATCAAAACAAGATTTTTCTGAACGTTTCGCTGTGTAAGCCACAGCTTCTTCAGCAGAAAAATATTGTTTTGACTTTCTTAACACGCTGGGATTAATTTAAATATTTTATAATGAAACAAGGAAGAATACTTTGTTTTTATTGGGCATGATTAAAGTAAAAGGTTTAAAAGACTGTGGTGAATGCAAAGAAGCTCTTTCTAAACACATGCATGAGTGGTACTTTTCAGAATCCTCTCTCTTTCGGATACATACCTGCAAAATTCAGAAATTTTTTCAGCGAAATGATTTTTCCCATATTTTTCTGGCCATAGCAACATCATTTGGACAACCGGCGATACATTAAACAACAGGTTGATGTAGGTCTTATAATCTTGCCCCCCCACAGTTCCAAACATCATTACCCACACATCCTGTAGCGTGAATAAGGAAATTCTGGGGTTCTCCAATCATTAGCACGACCAATGGCTCGGTTTAATGACCATTGTGGGGTTGATTGAATAGATTCCGGGTTTTAGGCGAAAAAATGCGCATACAGTTGTGTCACAGTGACGCCCCTGATAAACACATCCATCTGTCAAAACAGGTGTATATGAACTATCTAGGTGTAATCGAATAGGGTTTTCTTCACAATAATATGCAGACTCAGTCGGTTTGATCACGTGTCTGCAAATGGATGGCCATGAGAAAGAAGGGTGATACTACATGAGAAAAAATCCTTCTGGAATTTCACCGTGGATTTAATTGCTAACCAGTATCATTTCATGAATAATCGATAAGCTAAATAACTGTTTAGTTCTAGTTTTGAACTCTTTATCAGCACTAATTGGTTTTTGACTAGTCATTACTCGGTTCAAAAGGATATTGACGTATAGCTGTCAGATTATTCTGCCCTTCGGCAACCAACTTATAATAATTATTTATGTTCCTGAATGAAGTAGTCACTGATACCGACTTAACAGCGAACGATATACTGAAAGTTTGGGTCATCTGTACTTAGAGTACAAAAAATCAGTCTGTTAGTAATGGTTGGATTGAGACTAGCACTTCTGGAGGATTGAATAATTTAGAGCGCCTTCAATGCAGAGTATACGGTCTAAAACTGCTGATATAAACAAACTACTTAGCAGCACAGCTACTTCATGGCATTCAGAATTTGAAAGAGTTATATATAAAAATATAAATAAATAAATGAATTTTTGCATATAAACTTATAAATTAATGTTGTCTATATGGTCGGTAACGTAATCTATGTTGACCTAGAATGAGGTACAAGGTTGCACGCTGGAATCTAGGTTGCATATGGATCTATATTAAGGGTTCCCAGTTGGTGGGAATGAAAACTACATTTGTTCTTTCGTTTTACAGGTAGGATTCTATTCGTGTATAATATTATGGCTTTCTTAATAGATGGAGAATTGTAATATATCTAATTGTATTATGTTGTTTGTATTTATTCCTGTGGTGCCTTACACCTTCAGAATTTGTCTCAGAGTTCGTAAAAACTGGTAACTGCTTTTCATACTATAGTGAGATAGACTCTATTATCAGATGAACCACATGAATGCGTTGTGGATCGTCTAAAACCATTTGAAGAGAGGATACGCGATTTAGATGCATTTCTAATTCAACCAGAAAATCCTCAAAGTGATCTAACATTTATAGGTTAGTTGGTTTACTTTATCGAAATTATTTATTATCTAGGAAATGGTGTAATTGGGTGTTCATTTCAAGAAGATGGAATAGTGATCTTTAATAATGGGTTTTTGTCTAAAACTCTTAATATACCAGTATTGCTCACCTTAGATGTTCATGGATATGTCAATTTCAGTATATTTGCAAATTATTGTAATATAACACTTTTTTAGAAGCCCTACTGTTAGATATTCGAAATGGAATAATGCACAAAATGAGTTGCTTCAAGCATGTAGTAAGTGGTTGACCGTTTTTCTTTATCTTCATGTATTCCAAGCGTCAAGTTTATTCAGTGTAGCTTGGAAATTCTAAAATAAAACATGATCTTAATTTGTACGTGTTTCACCAATACTTTATTTCAGATGTTAACTATGGTCTTTTATACTTTTATGGCGTTAGCTAACTATGAATCAGTTATATTTCACTTATACTTGGGATCTGTGTTTATTGACTTTTATAAGACTGTAACTGATAAGAATTATAATTATTTAGCAGCTAAATAAATAAAAGAAAATGTCAGATACTGCGTCGTCAGACGTCAAAATGAAGAGGTATGTATATATGAACCAGGATTAAGCAGTTGGTAATGATACAAAGTGCTGTTTTCAGGTTGAACGTTAGTTGAAACTGTTAAATGATCTGTGCTTGAGATTCATTCAGCATTCTAACATGCACATATGTATACTGGTATGAATTACACATTATAAATATGACCTCTGGTCTTAATTACCATAACTAGTGTTTACTATCCATAGTCTTGTTAGAAGGACATGTTCATTAGATTTCTTTCTAATGTATATATCTTAAAATATTTGATGCTAACGAATCATCGAGTGAGAAATTAATTTAAGAGATCTTACTTCTTGAATATGTTGGGTCTAGATAAAAGTGGTCAGCGTATTATGCCTGTGAAGTACCTACCCCAGTCATCACTCTCACTCAGCTGTACAAGGTTCTTTATCATACGTATTTTGCTTAGCATCGCGTTATTTGTCATTTTGACAATGAATTTGATCGTGTCATGAAGAACTCCAGTTTTTCACAAAGTTTCTCGCATCACACAAGCATATATTAAACTATACATGATTTTGCTAATACTTAAGAGACTTTGATTATACGTTTAGTAATACAGATAACCGCTGTTCAGTACTATGACGGTCAGAAAGTTAATCGCCTATTCTTTATTCTGTGCTTTACCTACATCAACCTGGCTACCTCACTAGTACCATCAGCTGTCACGCAAGTATGGTTTGTAGTGTAATACATAAGGAATTAGCTCAGGGCAACTGAGTTATTATTATTATTATTATCTAACTTCACCCTGAATTACCCTTCTCATGTGGTCGTAACCGAGTAGTAGTGCTTAATGGTTTCACTTAGCCTCACTCATTTTATATACGGAAATAAATTTTATTTCTCAAAGATTTTTTTTCGAATGCTGTAGCATAAAAACTGATAAGTAGACTTATTTAAAATAACAGAGTCTCAACATAGAACTTTGCCCGGAATTGCAGCAGCTCAAGTTGCCACACTACACAAAAATAGAAAAAGGAATTGAAAAGAACTCTAATGAGCAGAAACGTTCAGAAGGAAGTATAGTGACATGTAGAAACTATAAATGTTTAATGTATCTCAGAGACTACGAAGAGTGGAACGGTTTTGAGCAGTATCACTAACAGTTTCTAGTCATTGGTTCTTAACATCTTTAGGACTCCAGTCTATACTTCTCTGCGTGACTCTGACTGACTGTCAACGACTTTGTGGACTGATACAGTATTTTGTTTGACTAACCTTAACAGCTTTCAAGTCTAATCGTATGTCAGTTAATTTTGCTGGACAAAGAAGGTGGTGACGTATGGACAAAGGGCTTGTTGGATGTCCTGGATGTCTGGCCCCATTCAAAAAGGTGTATGAACCGAACTCCGGTCACCGGCTGCCAATGGATAGTGGACTCCCTACTCCACTCCTACTGCCTTGTAGGTCACACTTGGTTGTGTAAAGGCTAGAGCTGCACTCTCAAAAAAAAGGCCGAGCGATTCTGGGGACATCACTCGTACCAAATTCCCATGAAACTTCATGAACTCTCTTACAAATGACTCTTTCGCCGCGCCTGGGCAGCGATGATTCGAGATGTTCATGAAGCCGGCTCATCCTCCCGTAGGAGATAGCCGAAGTAAAGTAAGTAAGTAAGGTGGTGACTCGGCATGTGTAATACGTGTCCTAGGGATCTCAGTCGATGTAGCTTCACTGCCTCATCGATCGACTTACTCTCCTTGCGTAATACTACACCGAACCTGAATATTATTCACCATCTAACATGGGAGACAGACACCTATGATCAAAGACAGCTAGCCAGGCTTTTCATGTCTTCCACTTCCAATGGTCGTGTCTCACAGCCATTAGGTAGGAGGGAGTAAACTGCTGCGCAGTACACTAGTCCTTTAATTGACAGCAGAGATGATGTTAGTTTGCAAATGTCACGTGAGCCTTTTGTGTCCGCATTGAAATTTCGTCGGCAACCAGTCCGTTAACACTGATATAATTTTCCAAATAAGGGAAGCGGTCAACACACACACGCACAAACATTTCACTGAACAGTACTAGTCCGTCTGCCCACACCACCTTGTAAAATATCGAGTATATATAAATAGCATATTAGTATGTGCATAACCTCACACTATATTCGTCCTTAAAATAAGAACAAATTATGTATCTTGTTTCCTCAGTTACAAACAAAAACCTAAAATAAGCACAAAAATTAAGTCTGTTTTAAAATCTTCGACTTCTTTTCCCCATAATAACTAATCACTCTGGAAAAGCAGGATGCAACAAGGTAAAATCTGATTGCCTGATTATTTTCAGACGGAAAAGGCAACAACTGAGTTTTTGGCAAGAGTTTAAAACGTATACAATCACTTGGTGAAACTGTTTATATAACGTTAGATTGGCAGGCTGCTACTGATATGTAATGGGTTAGAAATGTTAGAGGCCACTTTTCTAAATTCTATCATGACTCAGCTTCTCATGTCGTCACCCACTACATCATTAGTAACAATATTAGCATCTACTTTATCTGAGAATAGTGAAAAAAAACACATCAGTCATCCATGTTTTATCTGTTTCCTTTCACATAATCAAATCGTTGTCAACCCAAGATTACTATGATGGGGAGGGTTTTTTTATTATCTCAAGTGGGCTTATTTGATATTGTCCTGTTCTCTATCTCTCCCAGAGTTAAAAAAGGTTGAATTGTAAAGCTTTAATTGTCCTTCCTCTGCACAACATCTTCAGTGTTAATTCTGTTTGTGACTGTTCGTCTTTGAAAATTTTCTTGGGGTTGTATTCACCTACATTAGTATTGGGCATCTCATTGAGCTGGTATTCGACGTTTCAGTTGTACGATTTACTCTTTATATTGATTGACAAAACATGCGAATTGACCTAAGTACCAAGCCTTTAGGGAATTTTGCTGACTTTCTTCATGTCCTCTCTGTTTTTCTTCTTTTTCTTTTTACATTTCTTTCAATCTAACTGATGTATATATTGACGTGTGGGAATGTACGTTGTGTCTTTTGATTACTAGTTTGCATTGTTGCATACCATAAGATAAAGGGGATGTCTGTTTTGCCCAATGTTAACGTTTTTCGTAGTTGTAATAGTCTGTGTTATGGATGATAGTAGTTTCGTCTTTAAGTTTACGTAATGTCGATAGAAGTGACCGTCTACGTTTGATGGTGACATATGTTCCAAAAGCTTTCTGTAATCTGACATCAAAAGCTCCTATATGAAGTTAGCGACGTGGCTTTAAAAGGCTATCTGGGGTGTTTCTATGGCTCTCACCTTTGTTTGTGGACACAGAGTGAAGGGAAGATGACTCACTAGCCTGCAGAATAGTGCTAACTGTAGTAGAGAAGCAAGATGAGGAAGGTGATGTGATTAAGGGAGAGTGATGCTCAGGAAGGCTTCGTGTGCTTTTGGAAGTGTGTGGGCGGTTGTTACTTCCCGGCCGCCCACACCGTGGAAGTTGATTGATTCTTCGGGAACCTGAAACAGAAAGTGTTGCGTAACCGCAGAGCTCAGGGGACAGCTGCTTAACGCCCGGTCACACGAGGCCTGTTTTTGTTTGTTCTTTTTTGTTTGGTGTGTCTCGGTAGCATATTTATCACTTCTGCCCTGTGACACGACAGCAGGAAGCGCGGTCGTTGGTAATCCGGGCCCCGACCGATCAGGCATAATATTTTGTGAATTTGTTTGAATCATAGTATTGGATTGGGTAACTGCTTTTTGTCTAACCGCTATCCAAACGACCTTTCTGGCATGGTAGGACCTCAAGCGAAATAAGTCTCAGCCAGTATAGCTTGTAGGGTCATTGCGGTGTTCAAGCCCGACCACCACGTCAAGGTAGCAGCTTTCGGTCGGGTCTGTAATCTTCACATATACGCCAGAATGATTTCCACTGAACAATTTTAAGTTGATAGGTTGTGTTGAAGAGGTATCATACGTCAATACAAATATTCTCATGATACTTCATCTCATATTTTATTGAGCTATGTTGCTTCCATGATGTCTGACAGAATGCTCTGTGTGTTTGCGTGTTTGTGTGCTAAAACTACTAAATACCAAACAATTTTGAAGGCTTATATTTTGACCGAAGTCTAGACACGCATTGTACAGTTGACGTTTTACAGTTTATAAACCTCCACACTTTCTACCTTTGGAGTAGTATAGACCATTTACATTAGCTGTACTAAAAACTGAATGCTACTTTTTTTTAACATTCTCTGGATTTATTGATTATCGATGTATTTTATGCTACAACTATACTTGCTGTTTATCGGACATTTGATTGAAGAAGCGATAACAATATATGAAACTAATTCTTTCACCGCCTCTTTCCTGGTACTTATTGTGTGTAGTCATAAAAACGCTGACAAATACAAAGAAGTGTGTGTGTACTAGGTTTCTCTTGCGGACTTCTGAAGTCTTTCAGTTTATTGCAGTAGATAATTAAGTGCTATATGGCGTCGGTGGCACAGTAGTTAGGACTCTCATCGACCATGCACATGGTCCGGGGTTCTATCCCCTGCTGGCGCACACCTGATATCAATGAATGCTTGGCCTGCAAAATTTGGGCTACCGATATCAAATGCTGAAAATTCCATACTTGTATCAAAACTACTGTGTGGTTTCAAGCTATAATAAAAAAAATTGTGTCATACTCTGAGTTTTAGTACATTTCCGTACCAGATGAAAGTGTCTGTAAGTATGGTATGTGCTTTGCGCCGTCTAAGTGCAAAGTACTGTTACAAGATTGGCAGGAGCCTGTACCTGCACTCACTCTTGCTTGCAGGTGAACCTCTTGAAGTTGTTGAGAAGTTTGTGTATCTGGGTAGTTGTGTGATTGCTGGCTAATGGGTGACGGATGAGATTTCCAATCGTATTATGAAGGCTATGCTGGCATACATCAACTTGAGCCATATCTGGCGCCGTCGCCACATTAGCCTGGCTGTCAAAGGTCGGGTATACAATGCTTCGGTGAGGGCTGTCTTGCTCTACGCCTGTAAACCCTGGCCTCTCCGATCTGAGGATGTGAGGCGACTCTGTGTGTTCGACCATCGCTGTTTCTGCAGGATTGCTTGCGTTCGATGGCATCATCGCGTGAGTAATTTTGAGGTCCGGCGGCGTGTGTTTGAACACAGTGGAGATCACCATTCATTGAATGTCGTCATCTGGAAACACCGGCTCCAGTGGCTTGGACATGTGCTGCGAATGTCATCCCAGAAGCTTCCGTACAGGTCTCTGTTCGCTATCCCTGGGACGGGATGGAAAAGGCGGAGGGGTGGTCAATCCATGACGTGGCGTCGTGGGATGAAGGAATTTTGTGCTAGATTAGCATCGGTTGGTGTGTCACGACTCCCTGGTTGGGGTCCGCGAGATAGCTCGAATCGATGGCTTGAAACGTTATCGGATATGGCCACTAATCGTAATCAATGGCGAACGTGTTGCAATTTCCTTCTTTCTTCCCTTCCTGATGATAGTTAACGAATACTGTTTTCCTTCCAGATGAAATTCTTTATCCGTTTTCTACTTATATTTTTACTTTTAATCTATGTTGTTTTATTATTATTGTGTGGCGCATCTTTCTTGGTGCCATATTGTACCAAGTTTTTTCTTCTGCGTTTAAATAAATAAATAAGATGAAAGAAAAACAAGGTAATAGAACTTCATAATGGAATAAGCTGAAAGCAAAGAATCTGTGCGTCTTGTCTATTGTTGATTGCCTACCAGAAATTTTGTGCATGCATGGCTTACATTAGTAGTTGGGTTATGTACTAAGTGTTTGTTTTTGCCTGATTATTTGTTTCCCCCTTCCTTTCAACGTCATCATATTTCAACTAATATATTTAAGTTATCTATTTCCGTTAAGTAATAAGTAAATATATGTGTGTTCTACCTTCCGCTCGAGTAGATACGGTTCAAATGTTTCTCTGTATGACAATAAACTAACTATACCTGTTGTGTAGGGACCAATGATACCACCTGGGATTACATCTTATGACCCAGTGGATAAAAGTCGAGCGCCTAGACTAATGTAAGTCGTAGCTTCACTCTACCTTACCTTCCATACATCGACTTGAACCACACGTTAAATGTTGCTTTTAACTTAATAAAAAATCTTTTTACACGTAAAATAATTGAGTAAAGCAGTTCAAGCGTGAGGACAAATACTCGCCGAAGACATTGGCTAGTGGTCGCGCTATGTCGTCAATTGGCAGAAGTTGGAATTCATGGGTTGGTCATTGGATTGGTCGGGTCCCAACGGCTTAACCAAAAGGTCCTGGGTTCAAATCCCGATGGGTGTGTACTGATGAAGAGTCCCAAACCAGGCTGACGAAACAGCTGTGTGGCAGTACTCCCAGTTGGTTTTCCAATGGTTCTCCAACCGATATCAACTCATGATAATATCCTGTAACCAACCAACCAACCAACTAAATCCCTACAAACCAATACTTGAATAATCAATTCATCAGTTGTCCTATTGAGTAAATATGAAGTGTTTTAATCTAACATGTATTTTACCGACTGTGTTGGTATTCCCACAGGACTGTTTAAATTATTATTATTATTGTTTTTGTCTACTACAGAATGAATTGTGCGTTTCATCCGGGACAATGGTTTACGCTCATCGTCGTTATTCAAGCCTACTGATTCAAACATTCAGAGTTTATAATCCTATGGTAAGTGAATTTGTTGTATTCAAAGTTTGTTTTACGCTTGAACTATTCATGTTAGATGGTTGGAGGCCAGCGGCGAGAAGCCTTAAACTTCTCTCTGTCTGTCTATCTGTGTGTCTGTTTTCGACATAGAACTTTGCACCGATGTGCAACAGTTCGAGTCGCCACACTCTCTCTTTGTAGCACACGAAGCAAGAGAAAAAAAGTAAAAAGAAATGCAAAGAGAGACAATAAACAGAGATATGAGGCAAAAAGAATAGTAATATCGAAGAACTATATAGTTTTATTGGAAATTATAAGTCACAAGGAGTGGATGCATCTGCAACAGCCATTGAGAACGATTTTAAGCCATATCACCATTTGTTTCCCAAGGACCCCAACCAGGAAGTCTACACTTTCCTACATCGCTTAGACTAACTGTTGTAGATTTCATTGACTGGTGCCATGTTTTGGTTTGACCACTACTGGCTCTCTCTTTTCCAACTTGACTCTATGTCAGCTAACATTGCCTGTCGAGGAAGGCGATGACTACGTATACTTAACACATGTTCTAACCATCTCAGTCTATGTAATTTCACAGCCTCGTCGATTGATTTCTCCTCCTCACCTAGCACTCGACCGACGCCTAACCTCAATATTGCTCACCTTATTACACCACTTCACACGGGAGATAGAACGCAGACACCTATGATCAAAGATAGCTAATCTTTTAATGTCTTCCACTCTCAATGGCCAAGTTTCACAGTCAGCCATAAAGGAGGACGGAGCAGACTGCTGAGCAGTACACCCGCCCTTTGGTCGATAACCAGCCGGATATCACGTCTACGCCAGAGATGGTCTTTGACTTAGGTTTCGTACACCGTGATGGTTAGCCACCAGGTGGCATAGTGACAGCCACATTGCAAACTTGACTGACAACAGAATTCAGTCCTCACCAAACAAGGGACTTAACACACTGACTAGTAGTGTCCAGTCAAAGTTTTTGAACTAGTGTATTAACAAAATGTGGTTATTATTGTCTGTCATTGGTAGATTCTGAGGTTAGGTGTAAAGTGTTATAAGGGTAAAAAGAAGGAAACATCAATCAATTAATCGATCGATTGGATTGTGAAATCCCCACATCGATTAAGATGGCGCTAAGACACATGTGCTACACACATGCCAAACCATCTCTTTTCCCTCTTCAAGCAATATTAGCTGATATAGGACTGAGTGACTAACTGACTGACTGGGTTAGAAAAGAGTGAAGATTGATTTACCCCAAAACATAGTATCCATCCATGAGTTCTTTGATGTCTGGTTTGTATCACTAGTGAAGGTGTCTGTAGACTACCTGGTGGTTGGCGTCTCAGAGGTGCTAAGAATCAATAAGTAGAGAGACTAAAGTCGGCGAAGTAGCTGAAAAATTGTTCTCAAGGGCGTACCCTCTCCTCGTGATCTTTCAGATCTATTGAGTGTCCACATTATACTCCTTAACTTAGTCCCCCACGCCCCGCCCCCCTCATGTCTCTGCTGGTGTGATAGTTTCCTCTGAATCACCAACAAGAAATTATGGGAAGAAACAAAACAAAAACTAATCGCCCAACAGATATGCAGGAGAAAGTGGAGATGGATTGGACACTCGCTGAGGAGGCCGCCGAATGACATCACGCGTCAGGCCATAGCTCGAGTGGAACCCGAAAGGGAAGCGGCGAGTGGGACGTCCACGGGTGACATGGAGTTGATCGTGTGAAGAGGAGTTGAAAAAGTATGGACTAACGTGGATGCAGGTGAAAAGTACAGCAGAAGACAGAAGCAAGTGGAGACGTGTAGTTGAAGCCCTATGTTCCACTAGGAACCCAAGGGAATAATAATCATCATAATAAAGTGTCAACTTAACACGCGTGAAGAGGGTGAGAAAATGTACAAAAGGAGGAACATATGAGATTGTTAAGTGTGTCTTCTTAGTTCAAGATTTGGGATTCAGGGATATTTATATCCATAAACACGTCGGTGATAAAGCAAAACAACTTCAGGTGTGTAATGTTTGTGCCTTCTTTGGTTTTCAACAGACTTACTTTCTATGCATCTGTCGGAACCCAGTCATTTAGGTAGGCTTGGTAGGAGTTATACAATAAACTGGCTAATTAACATACTGTTGTCTAAACTCTTTATTTGTGTGTTTTACGATAGTATTTACTCTTTTCAGTTGAATTTGCAGAAAATTTAGTAGTTTTAATGAGTGGGTTGATATGTGCACCTAATCTTATGTGGGTTAGAGGAATTTCAATGAGGTTGAACCTGTGTAATCACCGGTTGTTAAATCAAAATATTCATCTCGACGAGGTGGTTGTGAAGTTACACCGATTGAGATGGTTAGGATGTATGCTACGCATACACCACTGAGCCATCGATCACCTTCCTCGACGACGGGCAATGTTAACTGACTGACACTGGATGGTTGAGGTCAATGCAATTCACAACAATTAGTTTAAGCTAGTCACTTAGGGAGGTGTAGACTTCCTGACTGGTTGGGATCCACGGGATGCTAAACACGAATGGCAGCTGGAGAAAATTGATGGTATGGCTCAAAACCGTCGTTGTCAATGGCTGGCGGAGATACATTCAGTCTTTGTCATTTGTCATATCCAATAAAAATTCTATTGTTCTTGATGTGGTTGTGTTCTCTAAGCTAGCTGGATAGTTAATTTGCGAAGCTTTCATTGCCCTACTTACTAGGTAACATCTTAAGCGCGTACTTCAATTCGAGTTGAAGTGAGCTTTTAGATTTCTCCACGAGTTTATTATTCATCTCTCCTGGTGACCACCCTGAACGTGATTAGTTGTTTTTGTGTGTTTTCACACCTTCTAGGCTACTTGTGTATTGGAACTTATTGTTTCTTTGACTTGAACTTTGACCCTTTATGTGTGAGATTTCTTTCTTATCGGTTGATAAATTTTGTCAATCTCGATGTGTCTATTGATTGATGATTCACTGGAATACCAAGCTTCTAAAAATTCTCTAGCATTCTTGTTGTTCCCTCTGTCTAATATTTGAACGTTGTCCCAGTCGAATTGATGTATGTATGTAGTGATATGAGGGAGTGAATATCATGTCTTTTGATGGCTAGCTTATGTTCGTGGATACGAAGACGAAGACGACGTCCACTTTGGTCAATGTAGTGTTTTTCGCAGTCGCTGCAATTGATTTTGTAGATGATGTTGGTTTTATCTACTTTCGCTGTTGAGTCTTTTGGTTGACATAGAATTGAGTGAAGTGACTTTGTTGGTGTGTGTACGACGTCAATTCCTAAAGGTTTGAAGAGTCTTGTAGTGATTTCTGAGATATCCTTTATATATAGTAAGGCGATTTTCTTTATGCTTTCCTTGGGGGCTTTTGGTTTGATAGGTTGACTTGGGGGTAAATGTATTTTGATGAAATTCCGTGGATATCCATCCATTCTTTTGGAAGACGTCCATGAGATATTTTTTTTCAATTTTCCTTAAGGTGGAGGTGCTGCAATGAGTCCTGGCCGGCTCTCTTGAATAGTGTTTGCATACAATTCCTTTTGTGTTATTGGATTGTTTCTGTTGTAATTCAGGATTTGATCTGTGTGAGTTGATTTTCTATAGACTTGAGTTTCTAATTCCCCTGTGGTTGTTCGCTTGACTAAGACATCTGTACAAAGTTCTATGTTGAAACCAGTCAGTCAGTCGGTCAGTCATCTTGGTCATATCTTTCTCGGAAATGTTTTTTTTTTCAATGGCATCATAAGTAATTGGCCATATGTATTAAGATAATTGAATGCATTAATTATGATTGCATTCATAGACTTTACTTTACAGTGTGCTAGTATGGTTTTCTAGTGTTGGTTTACAAAGATTGGAGTGATGTCAAGTGAGAGAATCATTAGAAACTAGGGATAGCTATTTTGTACTCTTGGAAATTATGCACCTATAACTCTAGAGGTGTTTAAACCAAGGAACTTCAAGTTATGAGGTGTACCGGTTAACCATTCAACCGCTGGGGTGCGATCCGTTGACTCATAAATTCCAACTTCCGCCAATATGTAACCAGTGCTGTCGACGAGCTTTTGTCCTCATACTCGACTTGATAGATTCCACCAGTCACCATTTGTCACTACGATTCTAGTAATTCCATCCAGCAGTATAATGTGTTGACGTTGTGAACAGTGTCGACTTCCAATTAACTATCCTCGCAAATTCGATCCAATTGCCACTGGGGTTTGAGCAAGTAGATGGAATTACTTTGCATCACAATAAATGGATTTTCTATAGTTTGGTTTGTGAGGGTTTGTTATGTTTTTACGAGTTGATCACGGACTGATATCAGTTAGAGAACCATTGAAAACCAGGGAGTACTGGACAGCTGCTGTTTCATCCTAGTTTGGGAATCATCGGCAGTATGCCGAATCCCAGTGGGTGCGTACTGCCGATGATTCCCAAACTAGGATGAAACAGCAGCTGTCCAGTACTCCCTGGTTTTCAATGGTTCTCTAACTGATATCAGTCCGTGATCAACTCGTAAAAACAATAAGTGGAGTTCACAGAGCATTGCGAAAAGCTGTCTTGTAAATGCCAATAGTATTTAGTGGCTAAGTAAAGTACAGTTAATATTTATTTATTTGTGTATTGTTTCAAGTCTGGAGATTCTTCAAAGATAATAATCAGGTTCTTTGAGCAATTTATGAGCACCCAACCGTAAAAATTCGTCATTTGTCTGTTCCACTCTGGCTTTCTATGTAATGATCTGTCTAATGTCCCACCGAAGTTTTGAGTCAGTTAAACATCATATCCTAATCCTAAGAATGCACAACTCAGTGTCGTTCGATGAATAAGTCACTCTTTTTTTTAAAAGCAAGATACTAACTGAAAATGTGAGTATCTCCCACGCCTCATGAAGAGAAACATTGTTCGACGCAGATGCGACAAGGAAAAGTCCATCACCGCGTCCTGGGGAAGATGTAATTATTTATTTCTCAACTGATTTCCATTCCTTTATTTTCCAATCCCCTTTGACATTCAGTATAAGTTTTGTAATTTTTTTTTGATTAATAAAATTGTTAGAATAAGTATCCAAAATATTTAAGAACCTGTTTTGACGGGAACTACCGCCTGGTAGACTTCGAGCGAATACTAAGTGCTGTGGCTGAAGTGTCCTAACCGCACATCACCAATAACACCACCAGGCCGCAAAGATAGAAGAGAAAGAGTTGACGTTACTAAGAGAGTTTTTACTGCCTCAAAACAGCAATCAAAAATGGTTGACAGGGCTCACGTATGTATATATATGTTTAAAATGACCTTGAGAAGCACTAATGTCATTAATGAATTAAGACAGTGAACAACCAATAGAATTTCAAAGGTCATAAGTAGGGTGAGAGAAAGTCAGTTCATAAATCGATAAGTCGGGTGAGAGAAGTACAAACAGACATGTAGGAGATTAGGTCTGTATATATATCAGAACCTCAAAGCCATTTAGAGCTATTCAAATCTGTACGGTGGAGCGTGAGTTTATTGGATTGTGGAATATACTAATGGGGGATTAGTGTGAGTAGCTGGGATCCACTAACGTCAACTTATGGTAGTACTAGTAGTGTGGTGAGAGCTGGCTGCTAGCCAAATTGGTAGACATTAATTTACGTCGAGGTTTATGTCCTCAATATTGGTCGCGAGAAAAGTAGGAACAAAGACTTTGCGTAGGCAGGTACAGTTAGCATATAGATGATCTGACATTCAAGAAACAGCCACAAAGAGGTGAAAGATTAACTTTCAGTGAGAAGCAACCAATCAGAATACTGTGTTTTTCTGCTAACAATAAGCTGTAATAATGTACATGAAAATCTATAAATATGTGTTGATTTCTTTAATAAACGATCTGTTGCCTGGCTCTTGTCTTCTGTTGTTACAGTAGTACTTGCTAGCCACAAATTTGGAGGGACCTTACCACTGAACTTCCGTTTTGCTCATTTGGGATAATGTTAATCAGCTTTGTGCCTGGATAGACTCAGCTCAACAAGCCGGATTTCGACAAGTTATATAAGAGAAGTGGAATCAAACAAGCGAAACGGCTGTTTAATGTCTAGATCACTTATAATTGAATTGGCAGAAGTTAGAATTCATGGACTGGCCATTGTATTGGGTCCCAGTGAGATTAATGATCTACGAGCTTGCTAGCCTTGTAACCAGAACGTCCTGGGTTCGAACCGGCTGTGGTGGGTGCGTGCTTTTGAAGAGCCAGTCAGTCTCAAACTGGGTTGACGAAACAGATGTCCAGCAGTACTCCCTGTTGGTTTTCCAATGGTTCTCTAACTGATGTCGACTCAACCGCTTAGACTTGTGGCTAACTAACAAGCACTCTTAGTTGACGTCAGGGGTTTCCAACTACTCTACTAGAAGTACATACTATGTCACTTGCATTCTTCGTTGCTATTTATGACACCAAGCAGATCTCATGTAGTTATGTGAATGTTTTTGATATTCAGAGCAATCTGTGGTATATTTTCCACCTGGAACAACTCTATAATAACTTTTGATTCACGATTCCTCTATCAGTCGTTATGTTACCTAAATAGTTTTCTTATAAACATAATAATTTATTTGTGTCATAGGACTGGGATAATACTGTAAAAATTGAAAAGGGTAACCTAAAGAATTGGACAGAACTTACATCTCTTCGACTTTTGAAGTGAGTTTCTGCACTTATTTACTTTTTGACTACTTATAACATTTTGTGAGTAGCTTGTATTTCATAGCAAAATGTTTTTGATTAAATGTTATAAGTTGCCTCCAGGTTTTCAGGGTGCATTTGCTTGAATATCTTTTGTCATATCTCGTCTTCATTTGATTAATGAACATTAAAAAACTGTTTGGAATCAAAACTTTTAAAATTTCATGGACAACGTTGATTGAATTTCAAGAAGAAGACGTGAATATGCAAATCTCTAGCTCCCCCCTTTATGCGGTCTTAAAGCAACTGATACTTATTTGTGTTTCCCTGTCACACCAGGAAAATACGTTCTCAATTACTTCAGTATATCGTTAACTCCCATACAAGTGCAAGTCTTGCTGGTGGGTCAAAAACCCTGCGACATTTAGACAAATATGAACTACCTGGATATAAAATGTTCAGTTTGCGGGACTGACAAGTAAATCCTCTTCCAATGTCGAACAATAACACTCGAACAATTTAAGTCAATAGTGTTGAGCAGTTGTTCATCACTATGTTGACGCTAAACGAGATACCGAACGACTGGTTTCACCTGACCACAGAAGGCAATTACGTGAGGTTTTGAGAAATAACAACTTTGTTGTAACTGCAGCGGAATTTAATGAGGACGTTGACGTCTTGTTCTGTCTGCGCCTGACTAATATGCCTATCTGCTTCTGGTACCTTCCGATTCAGCGAACCACGCAAATATCAAAAGACAAAGTCTGGTCTGTGACTGTGTATTGTAGTACGACAAACTACGACGAAGAAACTTATTTAGGGAAATGGTATTTATACATTTTTACAACCAATACAGACAGCTAACAGTATTTGAAATAATTGGTCGTAATAGTCAATAACAAAATGCGTGGGAAATGATGATATACCACATATGCGAGATTAACAGTCGTTAAGATAATTGAACAATAACAAAGCGTGTGGGACCCTATCAAACTTGACACTGATGTGTGCAGATAAAAGTGCAGACATCATCCTAATGAATCGTCAAGACTGTATCAACAAATTGCTACCCATCGTAGCAGACAAAAACATAATTACTGAGTTAACTGCTGTATTAATTATTTCACCTACTTGATGATATTAGATAGTTGGAGGTAATCGGCCTCAGGAAGCCTTGGTTGTACCTACGTTTCGTGCTAGTTGGCACTCACCAGTCAGCAAGGCAGCGTATCTGCAACCTTGAAGGAACTCATGTCCCTTCTGAGATTGTGACCGCATCACCCAGTGCTGCGGTCACGGATGTTACCACTGAGCAGCTATTTGGGCTCGCGATTGACCTCCTGTAGGACAGTAGTTGGTATTTTAATTGGACACTAGTAACTAGTGTGACGTGTGTAATCCTTTCTTTGGTGCCTACAGGTGCCGATTGCCTCCGACAATCTAATTAATCATCAAATCAATGTGTACCGTGATAGCGAGCTACCTAGTGGCATGGTGGCCACATTGCAAACCTGACTGATAAAATTCAGTCTACACCAAAGAAAGGACTAGACACACACTATACTAGTTACTAGTGTCCAATCAAAACATGTCACCCACTATTAATTATTCACAAACTTCTTACGATACGTTTTTGGTAAATATGAATACAATTGTATTACAGTCTCTGAAGATGATTTCGTCGACACAAAGAGAATTTCCTTCAATGAGTTGTCTTTTATTTTCAAAATTTACTTATTCATTGCTGGTGTATATGTATTATAGAGCACCCTAGGCCTTGATTGGTTAGTGTTGTTGATAACGAGACGACTGATGACCGGCCAGATTAAGGATAAATAGTCATCAGAAGTGTCCCAGCATGATATATGCACGCCTGATGAATTTCAGCGCATACAGCTGGAAATTTCATTCATCACATCTCCATCAGCACACACACACACAGACACACAATCATCTACATCCATGAACATCCGATTAAACCTAACCTCTACATGCTCATTTTGAAGGATAAATGAAGACACGGACATCAGCCCTTGCCTGTCTTTCCAATATACCTTGCACTTAGGCAGTGGTGTTCAGATAACCTACTTACGAGTACTGAATGCTAATTGAATAAGTATGATTAAGGTGATTTTTATGTTGTCCCATAGTCGTATGAAAGAGTCTGCCTAGTTCGCAGGTTAAAGAGACCTGAGAACACTATACCAGATGACCAGGTCTCTATCCAGGAAGAGATCAACACAGATGGTGAAACCAATAAAAGATGGTGAAGGGAACTTAATTATCAATGAGGAGAGATAAATAAAACAGTGGGCTGATCACTTCAAAAGACTCTTGAATCGATCATTACCTGCAACTTGCACAGAAATAACACCAACACAACAGCACGCACAGAACTGTCAGTGGACACCAATACTCCAACGAAAGCAGAACTGTTGAATGCAATCAAGCTACTGAAGTCCACGAAGGCAGCTGGACCAGATGGAATTTCACCCGAAGCACTGAAAACAAACCTAGAGACTGGCAGACATGCTGACGCTATTATTGCAAAAATATTGGCAGGAAGAAAAGGTGCCTATGGATTGCAAGGAAGACTACGTTGTCAAGTTATCAAAGGAGGGAGATTTTGGCCTCTCTCTGCAAAAACTGGCTTTGAATAATGCTCTTGTCCATGCCTAGTAAAATGCTAATCCATGGCATGCTGGAGAAAATAAATGATACACTGAATATAGAACTCCGTCAACAGGAACAAGCTAGATTCAGGAAAGGCAGATTGTGGGCTAATCAATTTGCTATCCTACTCATCATCATCAAACAAAGCATAGAATAACACTCAAACCCTTCTCCACGTCAATTTCATCGACTACGAAAGAACGTTCGACAGTGTTGACCGAGAAGTAATTTGGAAACTGCCTCCACACTGTGGAGTGCAATGCCCCAAGTCGTTATCAACCTCATTCAACTTATGTCAAAGTGCCACTTGTGAGGTGATCCATAATGGAAAACTCAGTGTGGCGTTTGAAGTGAATACAGGAGTAAAACAAGGCTGACTGCCTATTATCACCAATGATATTCCTAACTGGTAGACTGGATTATGCGGCACACTATACGTTGGGAGCGGGGAGATAGGAATACGTTGGACTAACCGATGAGAAGACTCTAGAAGATCTGGATTTGTTTCGTGGATGATTTGTGTTTAGTATCACACGGACCCGAAGACTTTCAGGCAAAAACCAACAGACTGCCTGAAGATGTAGGCAGCAACGATAGGACTGCAGGTGAACATAGAGAAGACGGAGGTGATGAAGATAACCAACCAAGAGCAACAACAACCAATCACCATCAACAGGAGAGATTTGAAAGAGGTTACTTCCTTCACTTACCTGGCTAGCAAGCATCGTTTCAGCCACAGGCAACAGAAGGGGTGAAGTTGCCGAAGCCAATCAGGATCGGAAGCTTCATGCTGAAGATCATATGGCTGGCTGGCCAGCCAGAAAGAATTAGCAGCTAGAAACTATGGGAACAAACTAACCAGGAACCTATCATTCAACAAATATGCAGAAAAAAGTGGAGATGGGTAGGGCATAAGCTGAGAAGGCCGTCGAATGACATCGCGCTCCAGGCCTTCACTCGAGTGAAACCCGAATGAGAAGCGACGAGTGGGTCGTCGGTGAGAGGGTGACATGGAAGAGATAGGGTGATGAGGAGGAAAAGAGAGATTATGGACAGTCTTAGGGTCAATCAGCTGAAGAGGACCGCAGAAAATAGAACAAAGTGTAGATGTGTTGTTGAAGCTCTATGTTCCACTCGAAACCCAAGGGAACAATAATAATAGCGCCTTAAGTAGTATCTGAGTAGTATCATTATCTCATGGATTTCCATTTGGAGAATCGAGATATACCAATAAATATTATTTTGTCGTAACTATGCTTCTGTTTGTGGTATTACTCGATGTATTTATTACCTCCCTGTCTCCGCTGGTTGGCAAAATAGTCAACTCTATAGTACATGCATGATAAGTGTCAAAATACTGAATTTCATCGGTTGCATTTATTTAGGTTGTCTGATACATAAATCCTTCGATCGATAGCCGGATATCCCTTCTCCGCTAGAGATGACACAAGTTGGCCAAATCCCACACACAAGCCTTTTTGTATCCCTTTAGAGATTTTGTCAACAATTAGCCCGTTGGGGTTGATACAACTTCTCCCCAAATAAGCTCTATTACTTCACTATGTA
Organism: Trichobilharzia szidati; assembly: GCA_944472155.2. NCBI lineage: Eukaryota > Metazoa > Platyhelminthes > Trematoda > Strigeidida > Schistosomatidae > Trichobilharzia > Trichobilharzia szidati. The sequence continues at coordinate 105,904,418 of OX235272.1, forward strand.
TCTTTCAACTAGGAGTTGGAACAGATGTCAGTTCCTACAGCATCATCTTACATTTGACAGGGGACGAATTGCATGTCAAACAGTAACAAGATTTCTACTCAAATAATTTAAGTTGGTGTTTATTTTTGCATATTTGTATATTTGCTTACTATATATTTCAATGTACATTTGCTCACCTTCTCCTTTCCAAGGTTCTACTTCTTTTGATTGGTCTGTCTGTTTGTTTTTATGGAAGATAATGGTAACTATAATCTGTATATGACTGATAGCTATCACAATAGCTTGTTATACTTACATTTAGTTATATATATATATATAATTATTATTCCCTTGGGTTCCGATTAGAAAACATAGGGCTTCAATAAAGCATCCCCACTTCGTTCTATTTTCTGCTGTCCTCTTCATCTGACTGATCCCACGATTGCCCATAATCTCTCATCTCCTCCTCCTCGCATAATCTCCTTTATGTTACCCTTGGACGATCCAATCGTCGTTTCCTATTGGGATTGAAACTCGAGCGTTGACCTGGATAGCGCGCGATGTCGCTCGACGGCCTCCTCAGTGTACGCATGATCCATTTCCATTCTCTCCTACATATTCATTGAGCAATTGGCTCTTGGTTGGTTTGTTCCCAGCCAAAGTTTCTTGTTAATTGTTTATATATATATATATATATATATATATATATATATATATATATATAGTGAAAACAAGACTGCAGGTGAACACAGAGAAGACGGAGGTGATGAAGATAACCAATCAACAGCAACAACAACCAGTACCAATCAAAATCAGCGGGAGAGGTTTAACAGAGGTTGCCTCCTTCACTTATCTGAGAAGCATCGTTTCAACTACAGGCGGAACGAATGAAAATATCAAAGTCAGAAGCGGAAAGGCAAAATACGCCTTCATCAACCTGATACCAGTTTGGAAATCCTCCGCACTCACTCAGCAGCATAAAGAAGATTCGGATTTCCAACACCAATGTAAAGTCGGTCACCTCTTCTATGCGGGTTAGAAACTTGCACTGCGTGTCACGAGAAGGATTTCCAACAGCCAGCTGCAGACTTTCATCAACAGCTGCCACCTCCACTGGCTACATACTGAAGATCAAATGGCTAGCCAGAAAGAATAAGCGACCAGAAACTCTCGTTGGGAACAAACCAACAGGGGAGAGCCGATCGCTCAACAAATATTTGGGAGAAAGTGGAGATGGATCGGGCACACGCCACTTAGGAGGCCGTCGAATGACATCGCATGCCAGGCCACCACCCGAGTGGAATCCGGATGGGAAGTGAACAGCGGGTCGTCAGTGCGAGAGTGACATGGAGAAGATCGTGTGTGGGGAGGAGGAGATGAGAGATTATGGGCGATCGTGGACCCAGCTGAAGAAGACAGCAGAAAACAGAACAAAGTGGAGATGTGTTGTTGAAGCCCTATGTTCCACTCGGAACACAAGGGAATAATAATATGTATATATATATATATATATATTACTTATCAGCTGGTGCTATGCTACATATACTCTCATTACTTTCTTCTCATCCGTCTTTTTTTCAATAGACTTCAAAGAAAGAGTGAGATAAAAAATCATGCCTCTGAAGAAGTAACTTATCAAGTGGCCTGTGGCATTGTACGCTTACCGTCTGTAGAAAATATTCATACAAATACTCAGGTATTATTAGTTGTTGTCTACGAACCAGTTTTCCCTGATAATCTCACAGTTCCATCTGGATCGTAAGTTTTTATTTTTTTTTTGCTCTTTATTTATTTAAATTGAATTACACTCATTCATTCATTTATTCAATTTTGTTGTGTAAAATAAAATAAAAGTGATTATTATCATTCATTCCTTGCTTTCAGCGGTACATCTCTATTAAACTCACTTTCATAACTTTCATGACTTTAATACTCTCGATGTTCTAAAATGTCTTAAAACACTTAAGCCCTCACGTAGCCTTGGTCCTGATGGTATACCTGCCTATGTTCTAAAACAATGTGCAGATGTGTTGTGTTCTCCACTAACCAACATCCTAGATGCTTCTTTCTCTAAAAATATCGTACCTGATGCATGGAAAGACATCAAAATTGTCCCTGTCCCTAAACCTGGAAACGGCAAGAACGTAAAGTTCAGACCCATTGCCATCACTTCCCCGTTTCTAAAGCTTATGGAAAAACTAATACTTCTTAAACTCGAACCCTCCCTTAAAAACTTCGAAGACCCCAAACAATTTGCCTATAGACAGGGTAGGAGTACATTAGACGCTGCAGCTGTCTTACACAACAACATTGTCTCATCATTAGATAAAGGTGCCAAGTACGTCCGCTGCACGTTTCTTGACTTCACTTCTGATTTCGACTCTGTTCCTAGATGTCTCCTGCTAAATAAGCTCTCTTTGACGAAAACTGAGTCTTGGGTCACTAACTGGTTGCATTCCTACTTCTCAAACACAATGCAGTACACCGTGTACAAAGGTAAATCATCCTCTGCTGTACTCACTGAAGCCAGAGTCCCCCAAGGCGCTGTACTCTCCCCACTTCTCTTTTCTTTCTTTCTACATGACTTACCATCTTCAAATGACATTAATTTTGTCAAATACGCTGACGATCTGTCTGTATCTTTGCCTATCAAATGTCAAAGCGACTGCTCTAAACTTAATGGCTTTCTGTCAGAAATCAGCCAGTGGTCCAAGGAAAATGGTCTTACCCTAAACCCCTCCAAATGCCGAACAGTCAATTTCACCTTTAGGCATAAATCCGACCTAAACAAACTGTTTGGCTCTTACGAGGTATGCAAAATAGACGACACTGAAATAGAGACCAAGTCGGAAATCAAATACCTAGGCGTCATTCTATCTGCTGATCTCTCCTGGTCGTCTCATATCTTAGCAATTTCTAAGAAAACATTCCGTCTTACCTTCTACATTAAGAAGTTAAAACATTCTGGTATAACCCAACCCTAACTTCTACAATTCGTTAATTCTCGCATCCTGCCTATTATTCTCTATTGTTCCCCCTTAGTTTTTCCCGGGCTACTGAAGAAAGACTATATCTTATAAAGTAGTGAAATGCTGAGAATTCCATTCTGTATCACAAGTACTGTTTTGGAATAAAGCAAATTATTATTATTATTATTATTAACTCAGTTCTGTGGCATTACTTTCATCTGGTTTGAAGGCCTATTCACATAAGCTTCAATCTTCTCTTCACATGATCTCCGTGTAACTCTTTAATGGAGATTGACTTGTTACTGGCAGGGAATAATCTCGTTGACTTAGAATATACAGATGATATAGTCCTCCCTCCTAGCTGAAGACGCTGACAAAGTGGAGCAGAGTCTTCTGAACACCTTCAGTAGTGAGCACTCTTCAAATGTTTGGCTCCTTTCAAATATAATATGATGCTTCCTACAGGACTGAACTACATCAACTCACTCCTAGCTTAAAGATAGCAGGGAGGAAATGGTGAAGTGGTTGATGGAGCGTGTTGACCACTTCACTTCACTTATATTTAGAGGGAAGTTGCATCAGCCAACACCAGCGGGTTGATCGATCGCTGACGAAATCTCACCACAAATACAGAAGGCTCGTTTCGTATATGCCAGTTTACGCTATCTCTGGCGTAGACGTCATATTCAGCTGGTTATCGACAAACTGTCGTGCGTACTGCTCAGTAGTTCGCCTACTGCTCAAGGTGTTCATAAGACTCCACTCTATTTTGTCAACGTCTTCACCCAGAGGAGAAGACTATATCATCTGTATATTCTAAGTCTCTGAATTCACTTAGGGTTAAGTTCATTAGTTCATCTTTGATGAAATTAAAAAGAAATGGGAACACTGGTGGGCATCCCTGACGGATACCACTGATTATCATCACTTCAGATGAAAACTCTTCGTAGTTTCTCATCTGACTCTCTGTATGAATTCGATTGGACTGCCTTGGTGAGTGCATTGTATTTCCTTGGCATCCCCTTCACAGTCCGTTATCACCATAATACCTCTCGATCGAGGGAATCGAATGTTACTTTCAGGTTAAGAAATACGACGATTGTTGGACGCCACTAGGCATGCCTATGTTCGAGAATTTGTCAGAGGGTAAAGATATGATCGATACACCCTCTGTCTGGTCCAACGCCTGTCTTTACTAGATTTCAACAAACTGAATAAGAGAAATTGTGTGCAATATATATTAATGGGGCTTTTTTGGTAGTCCAGGTTTTTAACAGGCCGCCAGCCACTTTAGTTGGGTATAAATTTCACTTTAGATGAGTTCATTTGATATCATACACAGTGATAGACTGTTAGTAACTGGATAATATTTAAAGTACAGTTTATGGGCTCATAATCTTATCGGCAACGGCACATGTCAAGTGATCCACAATGGAAAACTCAGCGAGGCGTTTGGAGTAAACACAGGAGTCAGACAAGGGTGCTTATTATCACCAATGATATTCCTAACTGTGGTGGACTGGATTATGCGTCAGACAGTGGGAAACGAGAAGACAGGGATATCCTGAACCGACGTGAAGAACCTAGAAGACCTGGATTTCGCGGATGATTTATGTCTGATGTCACACAAAATCGAAGACTTACAAGCGAAAACCGACAAACTGATCGAAGAAGCAGCAAAGACAGGACTACAGGTGAACATAAACAAGACGGGGGTTATGAAATTAACCAACCACCAACAACAACAACAGCAGTAACATCCACCGCCAATCACCATCAACGGGAGGGATTTGAAAGAGGTTACTTCATTCACTTATCTAGGGAGCATTGTCTCAACTACAGGTGGAACGGACGAGGATGTCAAATGGAGAATCGGGAAGGCGAGAAACACATTCATTATCAACCTGAAACCAATCTGGAAATCTTCGTCACTCAGCCTGCATCAACAACAAAATTCGGATTTTCAATACAAACGTGAAGTCAGTCAGTTCTTCTATACGGATCAGAAACTTGGCGGGTCACAAAGAATATTCCCAACATTTTTGATTGCACACTAGTCAGTAACTAGTGTAATGTGTCTAGTCCTATCTTCGGTGCAGACTGAATTCTATCAGTGATGTTTGCAATGTGGCCACCATGCTAGGTAGCACACCATTACGGTGCACTGTCAATTGTTGGTATTAGATGGTTGGAGGCAATCAGCAGGAAGCCTTGGACCTAGGTTTCGTCCTAGTTGGCACTCATCAGCAAGGCGTATATGCAACCTTGAAGGAACTGATGTCCCTTCTGAGATTCGAACCAGCGTCACCCAGTGCTGCAGTCAGAGACGTTACCACTGAGCTATTCAGGCTCGCGACTGACCTCCTGTAGGACTGTATTGAATATTTTTGATTGCACACTAGTCAGTAACTAGTGTAATGTGTCTAGTCCTATCTTCGGTGCAGACTGAATTCTATCAGTCATGTTTGCAATGTGGCCACCATGCACCGAAGATAGGAATAGACACATTACACTAGTAACTGACTAGTGTGCAATCAAAAATATCCAATACAGTCCTACAGGAGGTCAGTCACGAGCCTGAATAGCTCAGTGGTAACGTCTCTGACTGCAGCACTGGGTGACGCTGGTTCGAATCTCAGAAGGGACATCAGTTCCTTCAAGGTTGCAGATACGCCTTGCTGATGAGTGCCAACTAGGACGAAACCTAGGTCCAAGGCTTCCTGCCGATTGCCTCCAACCATCTAATATTCCCAACAGCCTGTTGCAAACCTTGATCGACAACTGTCTTCGCTCTCTACTGAAGATCAGATAGCCGGAAAGAATCATCAACAAGAAACTATGGGAGCAAGCAAAACAAGAACCAATCGCCCAACAAATATGCAGGCGAAAGTGGAGATGGATTGGACACTGGCGGAGGAGGCCATTGGGTGACATCGCGCGTCAGGCCAATGCTCGAGTGGAACCCGAAAGGGAAGCGGCGATTGGGACGTTCAAGGTTGACATGAAGGGTATCGTGTGAAGAGGAGTTGAAACAGTATGGACTAACATGGATGCAGGTGAAAAGTACAGCAGAAGACAGAAGCATGTGGAGTTGAAGCCTTATGCTCCACTAGGAACTCAAGGGAACAATAATAATAATCTCATCGGTGTATTCACACAACTTCCTTACTTGCTTTATGTAGCCTTTCCCCACCCGTTAATTTACTTATATAGGGGGTGGGGAGGGGATAGCCGTTGCTTCCTTCTCAGTGTTCATCGAATCAACACCAAGCATGCACAGAAAATCGGTGATGATTAATCTCTCTTTACCTAACTATATCACTTTTTAACATTTTTACCCTGTCTCAGCCTTTTATGCAAGCTGAGTAGTTTTCTAGATTATTTAACTTAGCAAGGTCAAACATTTCAGATATCCTATCTAAATTCCTTTGTTCCGATCACCCTAACTTACACCGATCTACTCTATTTTTATCTGCTTAATTGACCTCATAGTCACAGTATGGTATTTTAGTTCTTAATTAAATCTAATTCTTAAAATGACAAAGTTTATCACTAAGTGAATTGGTTGATTTTCAGTGCCAATCTAATCTTGGCCTTATTATGAATCGTACTCAAAAGGGCTGTTTTGTTTTTCTATTAGTACATAATAGTATTGTAACGACAGAAGACAAGGGCCAGGCAACAGATCGTTTATTGAGAAAATCAACAGTGGGTGCGTACTGCCGATGATTCCCAAACTAGGATGAAACAGCTGTCCAGTAGTTCAGTGCTGGTTTTCAATGGTTCTCTAACTGTTATCAACCCGTAGTTAAAATCGTAAAAAAACAAATTTAATCCTTACAAACCAAACTATAGAAAATTAATCTTATGCTCGCTAGTGACTTGCTACAGGATGGAGTTTCCTGGAGTTCTAGTGAGAAGTCGTGACCAGTGAGGTCCATCCAGATGTCACGTGTGAAGATGGATTTCCCACTGACGACATTGGTTGGTGCCAGTCGCGCTAAATCACGAATTGGTAGAAGTTAGAATTCATGAGCTGGCCATTGAATAGGGTCCCAGTGGGTGAGTGATATACGAGCCAGCTTGCCTTGTAACCGGAAGGTCCTGGTTCGAACCATGGCAGTGGGTGCGTACTGACGGTGATTCCCAAACTAGGATGAAACAGTTGTCTAGTACTCCAGTGCTGGTTTTCAATGGTTCTCTAACTGATATCAATCCGTGATCAACTCATAAAAACAAATGCCCTTACAAACCAAACTGTAGAAAATATTTATAGATTTTTATGTAAATTATTATTAGCGTTATTGTTAGCAGAGAAGCAACGTCTTCTGATTGGTTGTTTTCTTGCTGGAGGTTATTCTGTTATCTCTTTGTGACCGTTTCTTAGAAAGTTAAGCCATATATCTGCGAATCGTATTTCCACACGTTAAGTTTGCTGTGATTGGTTGATGCGTTCCTCAATGTTAAGCTTAATTATTGTTTTTTCTCATGACCCCGACTTGGGACGTAAACATTGACGTAAATGGTTGTCTAGCAGACAGCTCTCACCACCACAGTATTAATCAAGGCTTCAAACTGTCGACTTCACGTTTTTGCTTGCTTGTTGATAAGTTTCCCTTCTTTCTTTTTTTTCAATATTATAATAGGACACAGTCATACACATTTATTACTGGTATACAGATATCCAGTCAACCGATCTCTGTAACTGAACATGATTTAGTTCAATTCAAATCAGATCTTGGTCCACTTGCTAAAGAAAGATCACGTTTAGAGGGATTAGTTTTCACAGAGTTAACATTTGCGCTACGTTATCCTGAGAGTGAATTACGCAAAGAACATATGGATGCTTGGAATCTAGTGAGTGTTTCTTTTTTTTGAAAAAAATTTGGCGCCATTATGGATAATATTTTATTTTGAATTAGTCATACAGTAGTGATAACATAATTAAGAGAGAAGCTAAGGCATCTACAGTTTTACCATGATAAGGAGGTGACATCTGAAACCCTCGCTACTTAGGATTCTCAATAAAGCAGGAATTAGGGTGGCGGCATTCAAACTTACAAACTCACCCACTCAGGGACAAGCTCTGTAGACTAAAGGACCCGGTTGGTTGACGTGATTAAACAAAATCATATAATTTACAAAATACCTTGCAATGACCTGTGAGTTAGGTCAACTACATAGGTCAAACTCGTAGGTGGGGGGTTGTCAAATTGTCGGAATATAAGAATTCAGCTAAGGTAAGAATGGTTGACTCCGAGAAGATAAGTAATTTAGAAAAAAACTCATCAACTGCACTGCATACATGCATTAACTCATCACTACACTATAGGATGGGACGGAGTTAAAATTCTAAAATGTAATAAAGGTAGGTGAAGAGAGAGATTACTAAATCCTGGTTCATTGAGTCTACACCCAACACATGTAACAGAAGTGACTCAACGCAAATACCAGAGATATGGAAGATATTATTCCCACAAGTCAGACAAATCACAGGAGGATAATAAATAATCTTAAAATTCCATTTCAATTCACGTACATCATAACATTCTAACAAGTTACTTATTTTGACTAAAGCCATTCGTCTTATTTCCCATCTGATTGTATTTCATCAGTGACACTCATAATATCATTTCTGAATGTACATTACCCTATATTGATTTTTATTCAAATGTCTAATCATCAATTTCACTCATGTATATAAATGAAGCAAGAAAGTTGTGTGAGTGACTGACTTGATATAGTTATGAGCAGTAGTTTGTGCTCGAAACATGGTCATCAGTTAATATTACTGTACAACACTGTGTGTTTTATCAAAATAAAATCTTATCCATAATGGAGTTATACTCTACCATAGTGCCCAAGTTTTATACTTAAATCAAAATTTTTGGCGGTTGTAAGTTTTTATACCCCCTCGCCCTCAAGTTTACTGAACCCGTTTTCATAATATTGTGTAAATTCCAGCACGCATATATGAGTGCTACTCCTTTTAACGATCTAATGTTTGATCTAATAGTTTGTGCACACAAGGTTCATAGTTGTTATTTTTTTACTCTGATGATAGACTAACTCTCATCAAGCGATGAAATGTATATATTGAAATGTTAACTGGATATTCCCTTCTAGATCATTTGGTAGGACAATCAATATTACACCAGTATTTGATTGGTTGTATGATTTCTCTCTGTCAAGTGTCCGTAAGATTCCATTATGGATAGAATTTTTATTTTGATAAAGTCTCACACCGTGTAGTGTTGTTATACAGTAATATTTACTACTGATATGACCACAGCTTCGAGCACAATTCATTACTGCTACTCATAATCTTATCAAGGCAATACTCACACTACTTTATAACTTCATTTACCTGATCCCATTATTTCTCACCTCTTGATTTGATTGGTAGTAGTACTTTCCATGTTTCTCGTATGAGTGATCAGTCATTCCTATTCCAGGTCTTGGGTGTAGATTATTCGATGAACAAAGATTGAATAATCACCCTTTCTCTTCACCTATCTATATTACTTTCTAGAAATTTAACCCTCTCCCTCTTATGTTCTGTTCTTATGTTCAGTTATGCCTCACATCTACTATCTTTAAATTACAAGGCAAATATATATAGACAAACAGAAGGTGTAGCAATGGCATGGATCACCAATATTCCTTATAGTAGCAGGTATCTTTATGGACGGCTGGGAAAATATTGCTCATAATACAACATTTAATCCTACTTCAAAAATATGGTGGAGATATGTGGATGACACTTTCACACACAGTGTTAAAAACAGAACATATCTCTCTATAGCTTCTTCACACATGCAAACTCACTAGTAAAGGGAATAAAATTCACATTTGAATCAGAAAATGAACAAGGAGAAATAGCTATGATGTTAGACTGTAAAATAAAACGAATGGAAGAAGGTGAACTGCACACTAGCGGCGTTCATAAAAGGTCAACACATTCTGCTAATAGATATTTTAAGACTTTAATTCATCTCATCCGTTATATGTGAAGGCGCGTTTAGTTAAGTGTCTGTCTAACAAACTAAGCAATCGTACTAAGTAGTACAACAAAAAACTTGTATGATGAAATAAAACAGACAGAAGAGGCGTTGGTGCCATATAACTATCCTATAAAATTAATTAGGAAGATGAGAAAAGTTCAGAATCAGAATAAAAATAATGGTGAAACCAATAATGAAAACATAAATAAGAAAGAATATGAGACATACACATTTATACCATATAAGGAGGGGATTCTTCATAAAGCGGGAATCAGGGTGGTGGCATTTAAACCTAAAAACTCACTCAGGCAGGCAAGACAAGCTCTGTAGGCTGAAGGACCCTGTCGGTTGACCCAATTAAACAAAATAATATTATTTACAAAATACCTTGCAATGATTGTGAGGTCAACTATATAGGTCAAACTAGTAGATCAGGAGTAATGAGATATTCTATCAGAACTTATGAATTTAGCTAAGGTAAGAATGGTTGACGCCGAGAAGATAAGTAATTTAGAAAACAACTCAGCACTGCATTGCACTGCATGTATTAACACACAAACTGCACAATAGGGTGGGTCTATCTGTCTGTCTGTTTTCGACATTGAACTTTGCACCGATGTGCAACAGTTCGAGTCGCCACATTCCATGTAGCACACAAAGCAAGAGAAGAAAGTAGAAGAAATGAATAATAGAGACAGTAAACAGAGGTGTGAGACAAAGGAATAGTAATAATGAAGAACAAAACAGTTTCATTGGAAATCATAAGTCATAAGGAGTGGATGCATCAGTACCAGCCATTGAGAACGATTTTGAGCCATATCAGCAATTGTTTCCAGCAGTCATTGGTTTTTACCGTCCCGACGACCCCAACCAGGAAGTCTGCACCTTCCTACGTGGCTAGCTTAAACTAACTGTTGTGGATTTCATTGACTGATGAAGCCATGTTTTCGTTTGACCGCCGCTAGCTCTTTTCCAGCCTGACCCTATGTCAGCTTACATTGCCTGTCGAGGAAGGCGATTACTAGGCATACGTAACACATGTCCTAACTATCTCAGTCGATGTAGCTTCACAGCCTCGTCTATTGATTTCCCCTCCTTACCTAGCACTCGACCGACGCCTAACCTCAATATTGCTCACCCAATTATACCACTTAATACACACGGGTGATAGAACGCAGACACCTATGATCGAAGACAGCTAATCTTTTCATGTCTTCCACTTCCTTCGGCCAGATCTCAGTCACAGTCATAAAGGAGGATGGAAGGAAGTGCTGCTTAGCCGTACGCCAGAAACAGCGTAAACTGGCATATGCGAATCTAGCCCTCTGTATCCGTATTGAGATTTCGTCAGGGTGGGTGGGAGAGGGTTAAAATTCTAAAAAGTAATCTAGGCAGGTGGAGATAAAGAGAGGTTGATTACTGAATCCTTGTTCATCGAGTCTTTATACCCAACACATGCGCAATAGTAGAATGACTCATCACTCATACTGGAAATACAGAAAATACTACTACCAATCATCAAGTCAAGCGATGTAAAATTAATGGAATTATCTAAAAGAAGTTAGAAAGTTGTGTGAATAACTTCATATGAATATAAGTAGTAATAAATTGTGCTTAAAACGTGTGGTCATCAGTAGTAAATATTACTGTATAACACTACACTGTGTGAGACTTTATCAAAATAAAATTTTTCTCCATAACGGCATTATACTCTACCACAGTGGAGAAGTTCTGTTCTCATGGAAATACGACGGTTGTTGTTGTTGCTGTACCACTTTTGCAAATGATTTGTTGAGAAGGAGATTTGCTTTGCTGTTAATTCTCCTTTTTATTACAAGCGAGTGTTTTAATTACCTGAAGTACTTGTGATGACAACTTCTTTTTTTGTCTTTTCATCAGTTTGTCTTTGATAAATACAACTTGAAAAGAGTTTTGTAATAGTTCTGTTGCATATAGTAACTTGCAGTGACTGATTGCATGCCGTCTACTCTGACTTAGCCAGTTAACACGTAGCAGTCTAAGACTTCATGGGTAGATGTCATTTTTCCTTTTTTTTTACTTTACCGAACTCTTCTTCAAGTTGGTCGTATTACAGCTAACACGATCCGAGATAAGGAACTCAATCCTGATCGATAAAGCTGCATAACGTGATCTTTTTAGCAACTTCCAGCTCATAGAAGACAACCAAAATAAAAAGCTTCCCATCCTTTCCTAACACACTGTCTCCTTTAAAAGAAATTAGTTTATTCCTTAGCGTTCCCAGGGGAACATAGGGGGCTTCAAGGTTCAGCTTTGAAGTTTAAGTAGCAATGGTGCTTTTGATTTCTTTACTAGGTAAGGTGGTTGCTGGCTTCACGCCCAACCTTCCCTTTCTATCGCGCTTACTGTCGACTAAACTAGATGTAAAGGAGTGCGTTGGCTGGGGCTCGGACCCCGGGCCAATTGCGTGGTTGGTCGATGTTCTACCACTGAAACATTACTAACTAGTATAAGTTTCGAGATTGTAGATGTTGAGCGACGTGTCAGATTGAATCATTATAAATTATTTAAAATAATTAGTATTACTATAGGACAAAATGCTGTTTGGTGCAATCAAAAGTCCACAGATACCCTTCTCATGTTAACTCCAACTTTGTATACAAATTTACGTGTATCTGCGGGAGCAGTTACATTGGGAACACAGAAAGAAGAAGGGCATACACACCACCGATTTTCTGAACATGTACCAAAAAGCCTACGTTTCCAGTGGGGGGAGGGGACCAAAGGTTTTCAACAGTGCCATTGCCAGGCATCTCCTTGCCACACGGGTCATGAGGTGGACGTCACAAGATTCTTCAAAATTATCAATAGGTAAAGGAGTTCAATTCTCCTCAAGTTTGCCGAAGCAATCTCCATCAAGCGCCTGAAACCCGATTCACGTTTTCAGAAAGAACTGGTTATGAGTCTTTCCTTGTCCTTTCTGGTAACTGGATATTTTCATTCTCTCTTTCGTTTGATTACGTAACGCCGAAGATTCCATTTGTGTATGATTATTATTGTTCTTTGGGATAAAGTGAAGATAATTATTATTAGCATAGTATGCATATATGTGTATGCAAGAATGTTAAGTTTGTTTCTGGACATAAGCTTAGTGATGTCTTTGGGCTGTAAGCAGGCAGTTGATGAGAAGCCAACAAAATGAACAAAGGATGGTACTATCTTGTATTCCACACAAGCTGTTGTTCTTGCTCTATGCTAACTAGTTATTGTTGACATTAGATGCTTCCTTGGAGGCAATCGGCCACAGGAAGCCTTGGACATTACCTAGGTTTTGTGCTAGTTGGCACTCACCAGTCAGTCAGTAGCAAGGCAGCGTATCTGCAACCTCAAAGGAACTCATTTCCCTTATCAGATTCGAACCCGCGTAATCACCTAGTGCCACCTGCAGTCAGAGACGTTATCACTGAGGTATTCAGGCTTGCAATTGACTTCCTGTAGGACTATATTGGATGTTTTTTGATTGGATACTAGTCAGTAACTAGTGTAATGTGTGCGTGTGTGTGTGTCTAGTCGTATCTTTGGTGCAGACTGAATTCTATCAGTCAAGTATGCAATGTGGACACAGAGCCACTAGGTGGCTCGCCATTACACTAGTTACTGACTAGTGTCCATTCAAAAATAACTATTGTATTGTTGTTAGCATTCGATAGGAAACTCGAAAACACTCAGTACTATATTATAGTATTATTCCATTGGGTTGTGAATGAAGTGAATATAGGGCTTGAAAAAAATTACGCGCAATACATTTTAACTCTCTTGTTTAATAGACGTGATGAAGATACCTAACCACCATAACACCGTGTAATGCCATCGATCGCCTTCCTCAACCGACGGGCAATGTTAGCTGACTGACATAGGATGGATGAGGTTGGAAAAGAGAGGGTTAGTGGTGGTCAAACGAAAACATTGCTTCATCAGTCCGCTCCGTCCTTTATAGCTGTGAGTGAGACGTGGTCATTGAAAGTGAAAGAAATGAAAAGCTGTCTTTAATCATAGATGCCTGCTTTCTATCTCCTGTGTTTAGTCGTATAATAGGGTGAGCAATATTGAGGTTAGGTGTCAAGTGCTAGGTAGGTAAGGAAGGGAAATCAATCGATCAGGTGATTGGGAAGTTACATTGATCGAGATGGTTAGGACATGTGTTACGTATGCCTAGCCATCGCTGGTCTTCCTCGACGGGCAATGTTAACTTGACATAGAATAGGTCAGGTTGGAAAAGAGCCAGTGATGGTCAAACCAAAACATAACTTCATCAGTCAATGAAATCTGCAACAGTTAGTTTAAGCCAGTCACTTAGGAAGGTGTAGACTTCCTGGTTGGGATCTTCGGGACGGTAAGAAGCAATGGTGACTGCAGACAATCGGCAGTATGACTCAAAATCGTTCGCAATGGCTGTCGCAAATGCATCCACTCCATGTTACTTATAATACCCAATAAAACTCTATTATTCTCCGATATTACTATTCTTTTTGCCTCATATCTTTGTTCACTGTATCTATTTTACATTTTCTTTTCTTGCTTTGTGTACTACGTCGAAGGAGTGTGGCAAGTAGAAATGCTGTACATTTGTGCAAAGTTCTATGTTGAAATCAGTTAGTCAGCAGGGAATTTTCATGAACAGTAAACTTGATATTTGTAATCAACATCACATTTCTTTTTACCTTTTCATAATAATGTTTCATTTAGTACAGCAAAAATTACTTATTTTTGCATTTAAATTTTTAATTTTTTTAAATATCTGGAGTCACAATCTTGTTTATATTCTTAACTACTCAGTAGTTAATAAGTAGTAATAAATGCTTAGTCGAAAAAACTGAGAAATACAAATTGCGATACCTAATTCATAATTATAATATTACTGGATTCTCAAAAGCAATGTAAGTCATTTAGAACTCACCTAGAATTCAGTCTGCACCAAACAAAGGACTGGATACATTACACTAATTACTATCTAGTCTTCAATCAAAGTATCCAATAAAGTCATACAGGAGGTCAATCACGAGCCTGTATAGCTGGCTGCTCGGTGGTAACGTCTCTGAGTGCAGGCGGTACTAGGTGGTGGTTACGCGGGTTCGAATCTGTTAAGCGACATGAGTTCCTTTCTTCAAGGCGGTTAGAGATACGCCTTGATGACTGGTGGTGAGTGCCAACTAGCACGAAACACCTAGGTGGGTGTCGAAGGCTTCCTTTGGCCGATTGCCTCCAGCCATCTTATGTCGACACTTAGAACTCGGTTACCAAGATCAATATCTTCATTCGCCAAACTATGAGCCATATTAATTGTGTGCCTAAGGTTTAAAGGAAGTTGCTGAGGTTGAAGTAGACTCGGATGGACTCGAAAGCTGCATTTGTTTTGAAAGAACGAGGCATTTTAAGTGGAAAAGAGTGTTTATGTTACGTAGAATTATTTCTGTGGTAGGAGTGTAGAAGTTACAGTTGTCAGTTGATTGCTTGATACACTCTGACTGTTTACACATCCACTATGTTATACACTCTGCTCAGAAGTGAAATCGTCAACTTTTGATGGCGCGTATTACTTCAACAAACAAAATATCATGCTCACTGATTTGGATAATAACACTGAAGTATGTAGGTTCAGGATTTCCAGTTGATTATATCTGGACAGGGAATTGATCAGCCTTATTTGCGTCAACATAGTCTCCTTGAATGGACGCCTTTATATTATCAAGATGGATAACTGGGAGTTACTTGTTCGACACCCGCTAAACAGAAGAACCCAATATTTCTTTTCGCGTTTAGTCTTTCTTTTCGACTCGTCATCTGCATAAGTTTACTCTTTACTGACTGATAAAGATTGTTTCTCACTGGTGTGTCATCAATCGCATTAATCACTTACTTATTAGAAGGAGGTGACAGGAGTACATGTAGCTGGTGGGTGCGAGATAGGACGAAATGTATTTTATGGATTTCACTGCTAACCAATACAACCACTCTAGGTAGCTCGCCACTAAGGTGCACTTTGAATTGTTCATATTGGATGGTTAAAGGCAATCAGTAGGAAGCCTTGCTCGACCTAGGTTTCGGCATTCATCAGCAAAGCGTATCTGCAACCGCCTTGAAGGAAGGAATTCATGTCCCTTGTCAGATTCGAACCCGCATCACCACCCAGTGCTGCCACACGCAGTCAGAGACGTTACCACTGAGCTAGTGTCCTATCAAAGTATCCAATACAGTCCTGCAGGAGCTCAATCGCGAACCCGAATAGCTGCTCATTGGTAAAGTCTCTGACTGCAGGTGGCACTGGGTGGTGACGACGATTTGTATCTCAGACGGGACATAAGTTCCTTCTTTCAAGGCGGTTTCAGAGACTGGTAGTGATTGTCTACTTGCACGAAACCTAGGTCTCGGCAAAGCATCCTACCGATTGTCTCTAACGAATTAACTGTTCTCTGTATTAAAAATTACATCAATCACTGTATTCGTTAATCATAGATATACTTTTCACTTGATATTAACTAGTTAAAGAATTAGTACAAAATAAAATCTCTTCTTTTTGTGTGTCTTCAAAGTGCGAACAAGTTGAAGATGATCTAAAGGTTGCTTTTTTTTAAAAATTATTTTTCTTCCAAAATTTCATTCTAATATTATTGTTTATTGATTAGTTTACGTATATGTGTGTGTACGTGCGAATAGTGTCAAACTATCGTAATTATTGACGACTACAATAGCAGTAGTAGTAGTAGTGCATCGATGTTTTTCTAAGAAGAAAGAAGGCACAAAACTTGGATAGCTATAAAAAAAAAATTAATGGAATCATACCACACAATAGAATAACACCAATTAGTGTCTATCCCGTGTATGGAATTAATTCAGTGAATACATCTCCATGGCATTGTTGTTGTAGTCAAGGGTATATTAAGCCATGTCATTGTAGGGTTGCTTGGTACAAATTAATAGTAGATAACTGTCACAAAGATGTTCACTGGATACCAGTGAAATCATTGGAAGTTTAAAATTCTGTCTAGAAAGTAATTATTTTACATTTAAAGGGGATTTATATAGACAGACTAATGGTGTTGCTATGGGTTCATCAGTTTCCCCAATATAGTCGCTGATCTTTTCATGAATAGATTCGAAGATAACATCTTTTCAAGCATACTCACACCTAATATATGGTTAAGATATGTAGATGATAGTTTTATAGTACTAAGACGAGATTTACACAATTCATTCTTAGAGAAACTGAACAATCTATTTGCCGAAATCCAGTCTACTTAGGAAGCAGGCAGTATCACACTTCGGTGAACTACCATTTCTAGACTGCCCAGTTAGGAAGGAAGAGGGAGGGAAAACGGATATTTCAGTATATATCCATATTCAGGAAGAAAACCTACTGCAATAAATATTTAGACTTCGGATCATCACACCCCATCAGCGGAAAGCTATCAGTTGTTTCAAGTCTTCTCAGACGACCACACTCATTGATAACGAATGAAAAAGAAATATCAGACATTACTGAGACTCTCAAGCAAAATAACTACCCAAAGAACTTCATTAACAGAATCAACGCTAACATTAAGTATGGTCGAAAACGTATTCCGAAGACATCAGCCTCAACAGTTTTCATTCCATATAGACCGTCATATACGTCAGACGACATGAGAAGAGGAGTACTCAATAAGCACGACATCAGAGTTTCCTTCAAAGCATCAGACACACACTGCAAAGCAACCTTGTTCATGTGAAACACCAAATCTCTAGGCATTTTCTGTCTAATTGTGTCCATAAAATAAAATGATTGGAATGTGATGTGATATACATCGGACAAACCTCACTAGAGAGAAATCAAGATATGAGTATAAAACTTTGTCACTGTGTTAGAGTATAATTCCATTATGGATAAGATTTTATTTTGATAAATCATACAGTGTTGTACAGTAACATTAACTGATGACGTTTCGTGCATAAACTATTGCTACTCATAATCATATCAAAATAAAATCTGATCCATAATGGAGAAATCAAAGTAATCAGAAGAAATGAACACTGTAGAGTAAGCGTCTGTTCGACCACCGAGAAATCCAATTAGTGAACTAGAAAAGCTTGAAAAACCACCAGCCATATGTCATCTACACTCTAAGCTATGGAATCAGGTCACAAAATTGATTTTGACAATATTGAAGTAATGCCGAAGGATTTCAGAAATCACAAAGAATATCTAATATCATCAGAAGCACCTCGTATCAAAAAGAATCCAAATTGTCTGGGCTGAATAAGAATGATAGAGTAAAACAGACTTTGACCTGGTTAAAACACCTGCGACGCCCATGAATTGACAAAATCAACACGAATGTGATAAGCAATTTCATTATGTAAACACACATGCTGTTTATGTACAATTTTTTGCGCTTAACAAATCCAACAGTCTACACCTACCTGGTTTTGTTATTTTTACAAAAAATTGGCCAAATTGACAACAACGCAAAAATGACTCCATGCTGAGGAACGATGATTAAGTTGGCATATAATGCAAGCTGAGTGGATTTTGTAAATTCTGGTTTTATAATACTACTAGTTTGACAAAGCTATTAGCAGGATCAGCATTAAATAGCGAAACGTTAGTAAAAACAACAACGATATCGTTTTGTTTTTCATTCATTGGGAAATAAAAAAAACCTTTATCATATAATGAATATCACATATACCCAATGCCCAAATTTTTTCAAACTGTTAAAAGTGAACTTGGTTTGAACATCTATAAGATAAATGTTTAGATTTATGCCATGGTTATGTTTGACCACCTTTAGCTCTCCCCTGTCTTTTTACATATATATAGAAAGTTGCTATGCACATAACACATTCTAGCGATTGCAGTTGTCTGAGCATCACTCCTTTATCTAAAGATTTCTCTTACTTTCTTTACACTCTATGCTGCTACTTACTACTATATTACTCCACCCAATGCGCGACTAACACTAAACTAAGGCTCTTATAATCACGAATCTCTAATCTCGTTATATATCCTTCTTCTGTGACACATACAAGCTCTTTAGTAAAAAAAAATAGCGGAATATATTACACCTGCCTACTCTAAAAATGCCTATGCTTGGCGGGGGGGGGGAGTCTTCAAACTAGTAGTCGGTGTAGAACAACCCTCCATCCATCATCTTACACACTTATCGCGGATGAAACATATTCCTATGATGTGTAAGATTATAAGAAGATTCTGTTAGAATGTTAAATCAGAATAAACCGAATCATTTGAGACTTTTGATTGGTAAGTAAGTCAATTATTGAGACATAATAGCTAAGTAGAATCGTATACATTAGTGCATCTATAATGCAGTTAAATATGAACTGTAACCTCCTGACGGTTACTAATGAATTAAGTCTATAACTTTCCATAATTCTTTGCACGGGTGTAGATTTCGACTGCATTGCATTGCATTGATTAGCATAGCATAACATGGTTCCTCGATAGTCCCCGTTTGGACAAATATCGCTGAACACCTCATGATCTGTGGGATGAAATAACCGCATTGAAATGTAGAAATTAACAAAGTACTGATTGGACGCCGGCAATTTCGCTTGTGTTCTGTGCCTTGTTGTAAATTTAAAACCGGCGCTTCATCATTCATGTCTGAAACCCTAACTAGTTTTCTCAATATATGTGTAAAACTTGGGCACTATGGTAGTAAGTAATTTCATTTTAGTTTGTTTATTAGATGTATCACGCAGTGATGAAACAGTATTATTATTTACTGGATGACGTTTCGAACAAAATTTATTTGTTGTTCATAATCATTTCATCAATTATAATCACACGACTTGAGTTTTATAGTTTTCTTTGTCCTATCCTATTTGTCCTAGGTGTATAAGAATTTTCCACAAACTCAATCAGAAACAAGCTCTTGGGTTAAAGGATCCTGTGGAGCCTTTAAAACAAAACAATTTAGTTAATCTAATACCCTGCCTGCGATGATCGTCAGGTCAAATACATAGGTCAAACTAGTAGAACAGGGGCAGTCAGACTAGCCGAGCATAAAAACCTAGTAGCAAAATCTAGATTAGTTGACCCGAATAAGATAAGAAATCTGGAGAGTAGTTCAGCTATAGCACTACATGCAGTTACACACAACCATACAATAGGATGGGATAGGATGACAGTTTTAAAATCTAATGTAACAGCAGGGTGGAGGGAGAGATTGATAACGGAAGCTTTATTTATCGAATCAACTGAAGAGAATACGTGTAATAGAAATGATTCAACACCTGTCCAGTTGGACATCTGGAAAGTTCTACTACCCGTACGACGACAAATAGGAGAGAACAAAGAAAACTATAAAACTCAAGTGTCAAAGTCGTGTGATTATAATTGATGAAATGATTATGAACAACAAATAAATTTTGTTCGAAACGTCATCCAGTAAATAATACTTTCACTGTGTGATATATCTAATAAACAAACTAATATGGAATCACTAGTTTTCTCAAGTATATTTTCCCCTTGATGACACAGTCTTTGTGTGACTATGAATCCCATTACCTTTCATTATAATACTAGTCAAGTTGATTCCTCTCTGATTATTACGGAACGGATTGTTTCCTTCCTTTGTAAACTCGCATGACCAACTATGTACACCAGTTTGATAAATCTATCTTAGAATCCCATACGCTAGTCTAGTATCTCAAGTTTTAGATTAGATGCATACAGCAACTGGAACCTCGGATAGAGTTGTGGGACTGATGTCTCCGTCCTATTCAAGTTGCTGTTTAATAATGGAAAACTGTGTATCATCTGTAGCCTAGTGTAATCCCTCCCCCCAAAGTGTTTGGCTCAGCGTTCCATCCTAATCCTCCAGAGATATCATTGAAGTTCTGCTGTTTCTTTGAAATCACTTCCTTCCTCATGGATACGTTTTTAAAATATGCTTCTGTAGTAATCGTAAATAGTTGATGGGAAATAGTTATTGTTGGCACTTTTCTGTTCGCCGTCACAGTATATATATATATATATATATATATGTTAGTCCATATACTTTTATGCGCCTTTCTCTCCTCGTCTTGTTTGTAACTCACAAGGGATCAGAAATTCAATAGGCCTTACTGACCAACCGTTCATTGCAAATTAGTCTCTCTCTCCTACCTGATATAATGATAACATAAATAAGAGAGAATATAAGGCATCTACTGTTATACCATATAAGACGGGAGGGGACATCTGAGACACTCCCTACGTAGGATTCTTAATAAAGCAGGAATTAGAGTGGCATTCAAACCTACAAACTCCCTCAGGTAGGACAAGCTCTGTAGGTTAAAGGACCCTATCGGTTGACCCAATAAGAAAAAATAATATAATTTACAAAATACTTGCAATGACTGTGAGTTTGGTGAACTACATAAGTCAAACTAGTAGATCGGGGTTAGTCAGATATTCTGTAAGAATATAAAAATTTAGCTAAGGTAAGAATGGTTGACGCCGAGAAGATATATAATTTAGAAAAAAGAAGCTCAGCAATTGCGCTGCATGGATTAACACACAATAGGGTGAGTGGGAGAAGGTTAAAATTCTAAAAAGTAATCTAGGTAGGTGGAGATAGAAAGAGAGAGGTTGATTACTGAATCCTTGTTCATCGAGTCTACACCCAATACGTGCAATAGGAATGACTCATCACTCATACCAGAAATATGGAAAATACTACTACCAATCAAATCAAGCTATGGAAAATAATGGAATTATATAAACGAAGTTAGAAAGTTGTATGAATAGTGCCTTGATATGAATATGAGTAGTAATAAATTGTGCTCGAAACGTGTGGTCATCAGTAGTAAATATGACTGTATATAACACTGTAAGACTAACTAAATAAAATTTTTCTCCATAATGGAAATATACAATACCACTATGCACAAGTTTTATTCTTATACCTGATATTGATGTTTGCTGTCTGTTGTAACACATCATTCTATTTTTTTCGGTCTATATCACCTTGGAATCGGGGAGACCTGGAATGATGATATTTCTTGCAAGGTTTCGTTTTCATCCGCCGGCTGCCGTAAAATACTACCTGGTTACGGCCAAGGTTCAATACACTTCAGTCTTCATCTAAAAATCCTCCTATGTGGCCAAACGTTCGTTCTCACCAGGGTGAAACGGCGAATGCAAACGCCTGGCGCTTACAACCTGACTAGTGAACATGCTGATATCTACCTAGAATAGCTAGAAAGCCCTGATTTCAAACCTATGCGTTCCTGAAGCAGAAATAATAGAATGGCTCATGAACCTGTTGTGGTCACGGAAAACCATGGTAACACTGCCTCACTCCTCCACTGCCTTGTGGATCGGAAATCAAGTGAAAGGCTCGCGGAGTGACCCCATAAGATAATGGTCTGGAGGTCCAGACAGACAGTATTCCTGCACAGCGTGTGTACTTCTCCGCAGTTTGCTCCGTCCTCCTCTATGGTTGTGAGTGAAACATGGCCATTGAAAGTGGGAGATACGAAAAGGCTAGCTAGCTGTTTTTGATCATAGGTGCCTGTGTTCTATCTCACGTGTGAAGTGGTAGAATAGGTTGAGTAATATTTGAGTTAGACATCCATTGAGTGGTAGGTGGTAGGTAAGGAGGGGCAATTAATCGACGAGGTGGCTGTGAATCGACTACATCGATTCAGGGAGATGGTTAAGACATGTGTTACGCATACCACTGAGCCATCGATCACCTACCTCGACCGATGGGCAATGTTAGCTGACTGACATTGGATGAATGAGGTTGGAAAAGAGTCAGTTAGCTAGTGGTGGTCAAACGAAAACATGACTTCATCAGTCAATGCAAGTTTACGCCGGCCAGCCACGTCTGGAGGTGTAGACTGCTTCGCAGTCTGTTTGAGGTCTTCGGGATGTTGAAAACCAATGAAGGCTGGAGACAATTGGTCATATGGCTCAAAATCGTCGTTGTCAATGGCTGTCGCAGATGCATTTACTCTTTGTAATGTATAATATCCAATAAAATTCTATTGTTCTTCTATATCACTAATCTTTTTGCCTCATATTTCTGTTTATTATCTCTCTGTTAACTCTCTTCTCTTGCTCTGTGTGGTGATGGTAGTACATGGAGGGAGTATGACAAATGGAACTGGTGCGCACGTCTGTGCAAGATTCGATATTGAAACCAGTCAGTCAGTGTTAGGCAGTCATCTATCTGAACAAAGCAAGAACTACAGTTTTTGCAGAATAAACTGGTACCATCTTTTATTTCGTTGCATTCTCGTCAGCTGCTCACAGGCCAAAGACATTATTAAATATATCTACAAAAACTATTTTGACATACTTGCACAGAGTTCATTTTAAACAAAAATCAATCGATCAGTATATGCATCCAGTAATTATATATATATATATATATATATAATATTAAACAATATTCCGAACAACAATAATAATCATACACAATGGAAACTTTTCAACATTTCTCATTCACATGAAAGAGAGATGAAAATATCCAGTTACCAGGGCAAAGAAAGACTGATAACCGCTTCTTTCTGGACGCATAAATGAGGTTTCAGGCGCTTGATGGAAATGGCTTCAGCAAACTTAAGCAGAATTGAGCTTTTTTGCCTATTGATAATTTTGATCGATTTTTCGACGTCCACCTCATGACTGACCCGTGCGGCAAGGAGATGCCTGGCAATGGCACTGTTTGTATATACAAATTTACATGTATCTGCGGGAGCAGCTACATTGGAAGGACAGAAAGAAGGGCATATCTACAATTTTCTGAACATGTACTGAAAAGCTTACGTCTAAATGGAACAAATGCTTTAAACAGTGCCATCGCCAGGCATCTCCTTGACACGGATCAGTCATGAGGTGGACGTCGAAAAATCGTTCAAAATTATCAATAGGCAAAAGAGGTCAATTCTCCTCAAGTTTGCTGAAGCCATTTCCATCAAGCGCCTGAAACCTGATTTATGCGTCCAGAAAGAAGTGGTTATCAATCTTTCTTTGCCCTGGTAACTAGATATTTTTCATCTCTCTTTCATCTGAATGCGAAATGCTGAAAAGTTTCCATTGTGTATGATTATTATTGTTCGGAATAGTGTTTAATATTGCATATATATATGTATATATTATTAGTGTATGCATATATTGATCGATTGATTTTTGTTTAAAATGAACTCTGTGCAAGTATGTTAAAATTGTTTTCGTAGATACATTTAATAATGTCTTTGCCTTGTAAGCAGCTGACGAGAAGGCAGCGAAATAAATGATGATGGTACCACTTTATTCTGCTAAAACCACTGTAGTTCTTACTTTGTTCCAATTCATTAAGGGGAATAAATTTATGAAGTCATCTATCTCCTGTATCTGTCTAGCTGACTCATTCTCTCTCTCTCTCTCTCTCTGTTTATCTGTAAACAAGACGCAAACACACATAGATGAATGGCATTCTCTTTTTTTCACTTCTAGATTCTCTTATTCTGTTTGTGTCCTGTTTGTTTAGTTGTTATTGTTGCTTTTGTTGTTATTTTCTATATATCTTAAAGTATTCTAGTCGATATAATATAGCAAAAATATAAAAGCACAAATTCACAATTCTTATTGCTCTTTGTTCATTGTGACCTTTCTCTGTCTGGTTTGACACACATATATGAGATGTTGGCCTAAAAGACAAAGCTAAAATTTAAAAAAAATTGATTGAAATGAATATTTATTCTGAAATAAAAAAGAGAAAAAGAAACACAATCTAAGCCTGAGAACAAAGCGAAATAAGCATTTACAGACAATTTATTTTAATTCAAGAGTTGGCGAAAAAGCACCCTAGATTTAGGTTTCATCCTTTTATTTTTGCACTCGTCAGAAATGCGTATATGCGAATCTGAAGGAATCAGCGTCCCTGGAGTGATACGAACCTGAGTGATGAATAGAATATATTTAGTCAGTATCTAAAGGTTGCATCAGCCAACGCCAGCGGGTTGATCGATCGCTGACGAAATCTCAGCACGGATACAGAAGGCTAGTTTCGCATATGCCAGTTTACGCCATCTCTGGCTTAATAGACGTGATATCCGGCTGGTTATCGACCAAAGGACGTGTGTACTGCACAGCAGTCCGCTCCCTCGACCTTTATAGCTGTGAGTGAAACATGGTTATTGAAAGTGGAAGAAATGCGTAGCTAGCTGTCTTAGATCATAGGTGCCTGCTTTCTATCTCCTGTGTGTAGTTGTATAATAGGGTGAGCAATATTGAGGTTAGGCATCGGTGGTCGAGTGCTAGGTAGGTAAGGAAGGGAAATCAATCGATGAGGTGGTTGTGAAGTTACATTGATCGAAATGGTTAGGACATGTGTTATGTATGCCTAGCCATCGCTGGTCTTCCTCGATGGGCAATGCTAGTTGACATAGGATCAAGTTGGAAAACAGCCAGTGGTGTTCAAACTAAAAGATGGCTTCATCAGTCAATAGAATCCGCAGCAGTTAGTTTAAGTTATATGGGAAGGTGTAGACTCCCTGGTTGGGTTCCCCGGAACGGTAAAAACCGATGAAGGCTGGAGACAACTGGTGATATGGCTCAAAATTTTTTTCAATGGCTGTCGCATATGCATCCACTCCTTGTGACTTATAATACCCAATGAAACTATATTGCTCTTCGATATTACTATTCTTTTTGCCTCATATCTCTGTTTATTGTCACTATTTGGCATTTCTTTTTACTTTCTTCCCTTGCTTTATGTGCTGAGTGAAGTGTGGCGACTGAAACTGCTGCACTTCAGTGCAAAGTTCTACGTTGAAATCAGTCAGTCAGATTGAGCATATCCCGTTGGCCAATCGAAGTTAATTTTACACTCCTATAGAAAGGTCGATCACTGGCGTGAATAGAGCTCAGTTTGTAAAATGTTTGCGACTATAGCTTTGGGTGATATAGGTTTCGAATCATTAAGGTGCGAGTTACGCCCTTGTTGACGACGAGTGGAGTACCAATGAGTATGAAACGTGTAGATCTTGGGCTTTCTATCGATTGCCTTCCAACTGCTTAATAATAATAATAATTACAAAAGTGCAACTCAATGGCGTGGGTCTGTTAGCTTGGCAGATAGAATTAAATCAGCAATAACACTAAGAGGTCTAGAAATGCGTAACACTGGTTACACGTCCTGAATAACGAATCAATAAAAGCTACAATCTCTGTGTCATTTGTCAGGGATAAATTAAAATGAATTCAATTTGCGTCGGTGGCACAGCGGTTTGGATTCTCGTCGACTAGGCACATGGTCCCAGGGTTCGTTCCCCTGCTGACGCACACCTGATATCAATGGTAAGCCTGCAAAATTTGGGCTACCGATATCATATGCTGTAAATTCTATACTTGTAGCAAAAATACTGTGTGGCTTCAAGCTATAATCAAAATAATTTAAAAAATAATAATAACAACACATGCGAAAATCAATGGGAATGCTGTACGACAACGCTTCATGCCAGTATGTGTCGTTTCAATTATGCACAAAAATTCCACGTTGTTTTTAATGCACGATATGGAGATTTAGCTTTTATATTGTTTGGTTGGAGGCAAACGGACGCAGGAAGCCTTGCCAGGACCTATGTTTCGCGCTAGTAGGCACTCACCAGTCAGTCAGCGAGGCAGGTGTACTCACAACCGCCTTGAAGTAAGGAACTCATGTCCCTTGTGAGATTCGAACCCAAGTAACCACCCAGTGCTGCCTGCAGTCAGAGACATTACCACCGTGATGACGAACCACCTAGTGGCATGGTTGCCCCACACTGCAAACTTGACTGATAGAATTCAGTCTGCACCAAACGAGGGGCTAGACGCACTACACTAGTTACTAATTAGTGTCCCATAGAAGTATATTTTTCTCCTTATAATATTATCGATCTCCTGGTTTCATATTCATCACTTGATATTGTGTCGTCTTTTCTATCAAGTAAAGTATCTCCCAGGGACTTTGTTTATCAGTTTATCTGTAAAAAAATATATTGTTGTTTCTCTTCTAAATATGCTAAATTAAAAATAAATCACATTGCTATGACCCCAACTGTTGCAATATAACTTTAGATACATGTGAGTGACCTAACATTATGTAAACACGTAATAATGTGACCCAATAATGTATGCGCCAGTTTCTCTTTCGTTTCTTTTTGTGTTTCAATGAGTCGGTTGGAGGATTTCATCATGAGTTGACACATCGGTTAGAGAACCATTGAAAAAAAACACGAGGGGAGTACTGGATAGCCAGCTGTTTCGCCGGCCTAGCACTGTGTACAACGGTTTCGTCATAGTCCAGGGCTCTTCAGCGATAGAACTTGAAATCTTCAGGTTGTAAAACTAATCCCTGCAATATAAACGCTGCTCGTGGAAATCATTATCACACAGTGATTTATCAAAATAAAGTCTTATCTGTCATGGAGTTATACTCTACCACAGTGCCAAAGTTTTGTGCTTATATCAATGAAATCATTAATAATTTTTCACTTCAGAACATATTCAGTGATTAAAGGAATACTAAGGATTAGGTAGCGAGTAACCAAGTAGACAGTATACTCTGTGTATAATTTGTAAAATGTCTTTTTGTCATCTTCTTTTGTCCCGACCGAAAACTGCTACCTTGACGTTGGTGGTCGGGATTGAACACCGTAATGACCCAAAAAGCTATACTGGCTGAGACTTATATCGCTTGAGGTCCTACCATGCCACAAACGTTGTTTGGATAGCGGTTAGACAAAAAGCAGTTACCTTTGGACACACAGCACTGGTCGTCTGTGGCGAATTGCAATAGCCTCTTCTGTTTGGATCATACGGTGCTTCGACGATTTTGGTAATTTGTTAGGCACCCGGTATATTATAGAGAAGGATTCTTCTACGCCGGCTGGTTTTGTGACCGGTTTGCACAAGATGGTCTAATATCGAACTGTTAATACTTTTAACGACACCTTTACTTAACCATACTGGGAGATGTTCCCAAGTGAGCACGAAAAATCAAGTTCCTAGAGAATCGGCCAATATAACTCGCTCCACCACAGGAGAGCAGTTGAATTGATAAATACAATTTGAAGTGGCTGGTCTAGTCTAGGAAATTCATCTTTCAGTCGAGGTAGCACCATCGGTCGTGTAGAGAATAATGCGTGTAGTTCGCCAGCATTAAAAGTTCTTTGAACTGATTTTCTTAATTTCTTCGTTATTATCTCGCTTGGTATATCGCCCATGAATTGTAGTCGTATATATAAAGGCTTCTTGTTTACAGACAGTGAGTAGTCCTTTTCCGCTTTCTTTGTTATATGTTTCTTGATAAATTTGTCAGGATAACCATTTTCGATTAAAGTATCGTATACCATGCTTAATTCATCTTTAATTACTTCTTCAGAGCATATAGCTCTCGCTAACTCTGTGGCTAAGGGTCCTTCCTGTCAAAACTTCTTTTGTAATTGATAGGAACGAAGTTGTGAAAGTGTGTATATTCTCCAAGTGTCCAAGTGCTTTTTCTATGCAAATTTCTGTTTATGCCACCGTCTGGTTTTCTTGTGAGTAGGACATCCAGGAAGGAGGGCAATTCTGTCATGGGATTCCTCTTCTCATGTGAATTTCATAGCCGAATGTACTTCATTGAATTCAGTCAGTAATTATTGTACTCTTATCAGAACCATTATCACAAAGAATAAAGGTATCATCCATATATCAGCAATAAAATGAGAACTTACTGATAAGGTTGTTCAGAGGTCCATTTTCTAGCTTACTTAGAAAGAAATCAGCCAGAATGGGACCCAATGGGGAGCCCATCGCCCTCACAATCCGAAATGCACGCGAAACTTCTCTAGTCCTCACTCAATCCTCTTTTTTGAACGGTTTTGAATGATGAATACCCTAATATGTATGTATAGTTGACTGGACTTCGTTGTTTAACGTGCGCGCCTATCCATCACCATGCTGACTGAATTCACGTTCAGCACTAACCGTCAGACGCGTTCTTACTGTATGTATATCCGCAATCAGATAGATTGGTGGCTCTGGTATAACAGTAGAAGACGTTTTGTGTTTCTTCTATCCTTCCTTCATATTATGTTTCTTTGTGTCCATTTTCACATCTCCCATGTGTCTATCTCTGCAAAACTGTTGTATCATTTGCTTTTGTCTGACTGACATCAAATCTATCCTCCCTGCTGTTTGATATCTTTGATGCCGATGAACATTTCTCTATGTGTATGTGCATATACTACTGATAAATCTCATCACAGTAGCACACCACGCCACACTCTGGGATCATAGTTTGACATCTTGGTTTGTAGCGAAAATATTCATTCAGACATCTATAAAACACAAAATAATCGAGCAAAGAATATTCTTTTCGATAAATTCCTCTTCTGGCTCTACAATTATGTATATGTACATGTTTATATACATAGAATATTCTAGATTAGTAGTCAATAACAATATTGGTGTTTTTTTAAATAATATCGATTTGTAAAGTAAGATCACAATGGAATTACAGTTCATTAAAGATGCTTAAATTATAATAATAATAAAGATATAATAGCAAATAGAATATCAACTAAAATTAGGAAAATTCCACAAAAATTCATGATCATTCAAACCTAGATGGCCAAGGGGTAAGGATAATGTCTGAACTAACTTCTTTTGGATGCATAAATTAGGCTTGTTAATATGGATCCCCACAGCCTCAGCAATATTTAGTAGTCGAACTCTTAAGGCAAAATTGAGATTCGTAGGTATGCGGTAAATGACCCTGAAAGCATGGTTAACGTCAATCTTGTGTTCTGTCTCCACAAGATGAGACAGAATAGCGCTGCGAATAGATTTTGTTTGTCCTTTGCTTAACCACTATGCAGGGTGATGTTCGGAAATTCGACGAGAAACATGCCTAATTGTACGGCTTATGTAACTGGCTCACTCCACAGGAGCAGTTAAATTGGTAGATACACATGGAGTAGGAGGCGAAATTAGGCAGTTTGTCTTTTACTCCCGAACGCAAAAGAGGAGTGGTTTTAAAGATACAGCGTAATTCAGCAGCAGGGAATGCTCTTTTTACCGCATTTCTAAGGCGCTGTGTTAGTATCTCACTGATGTTGTCCCCAAGGAACTGCATTTCTATGAATAAGGCCTTTTTTGGAACTGTTGGTAACTTGGGCTGCTTTGGTTTTAGATTCATATTCTTATCAATAAACTTTTCAGGATAACCATTCTCACTGTTTAATATTATTAAGTTCTTCATCAAGACATTCGTTCGAGCAAATTGCTCTTGCTCTGTGAACCAAGCACTTTATCACATTACGTTTGTATTTCAAGGGCACGAAGCTGAGAAAATGTGTTTACTAACCCGTTGATGTAGGTTTTCTATATACACTTTTTCTTATTGTACCATCCTCTTTTCTGGTCATAAGAACGTCTAAAAATGAAATAATAGAATCTTTTTCTTTCTCAATAGTTTGTGATGAAATCTGCCTTGCGAAAGTAAGTTTCTTTGTCCCTTACTACTTTATTTGTAGTCACTACCGTAAGTGACTGACTGACTGGATCTTTGATGTGGAACTTTGCACAGAAATGCATCAGTTCATATTCAAGGATCTATTATCACCAATGGAAGTCAGCACGGATCCAAAAAGCTCGGGTTGCTTTCGCTAACTTACGCCATCTCTGGCGTAGGCGTGACATCCGGCTGTCAACCAAGAGGCGTGTGTACTGCTCAGCAGTTCGCTCCGTCCTTCTCTATGGCTCTGAAACATGGCCAATACGAGTTGAAGACATGAAAAGGTCGATTGCTTTCGATCATTGATGTCTACGATATCTTTCTCACGTTAGGTGGTATAATAAGGTAAGTAGTGTTGACGTTAGGCGTAGAGTGTCGGGCAGAGAGGGAAAATCAATCGAAGAGGTTATAAAGTTACATAGATTGAGATGGCTAGGTCACGTGCTGCGCGTGCCTAACCATCGCCTTCCCCGACGGACGGGCATTACTAGCTGATATAGGTGCAGGTGGGAAAAAGAGTAAGTGGTGGCCAAACAAAAACATGGCCTCATCAATCCATGAAATTCTTGACAGTTAAACTGAGTCAGGTAGGGAGAGAGATGCAGACTTCCGGGTTGGGACCCACCCTTGGGACTCTAAGAATCAATGGCTGGAGACAACAGGGGGGACATGGCTCAAAATCGTTGTCAATGGCGCAGATGTATTCAGTCTCTTTAACCTTCATACTCCTTTCTACCATTACTCATTCTGTTTCACTCTTATACTTGTCAAGACTCTATTGATTCTCTTCACTCATCTTCTTGTCTACCTTTGTGTGCTATTTGGAACGTGGCAATTCGAACTGCTGCACTTCGATGCCAAGTTCTATGTTGAATCCAGACAGACTTCAATGGAAGTGTATGAGAGGGGAAAATAACCTGGTGTGGGGGGGTTGGTTGGAATGATGAAAATTTAATGAATCTGAGATATTTCAAAGGATGAATACATCTTCGTCATTGAGAATGATTTTAGCCGTATCACTAATAGTCTCCAGCCATTTGGTTCTTAGCCTTCTGAAAAACGTCCAGCCAGATGACAGTCTACACCTTCTTTTGTTACACAGACCAACAATCAAAGACTTCACGGATGGATTTCATGTTTTGATTTGACTACTCCCCACCTAACTGTCTGTCTCTCTCAACCTAATCCGATATCAGCTAAAAGTGAAGGCGACAGCTGGATATGTGTGTAATTTGTGTCCTCCTAGCAACCAGTTTAATAGATTGACTCGCCCTCGCAAAGGTATAACTTGTTACGTCAGTCTACAGCTACTACTGAATTCCTTTTTTTTAAGTTGTACTTTTCTACACTTTGAAAAAAAATTTATTCCTACAGTGTAATTGTTTACTTCCGTCAGTGTTTTTTCTCTATGTCGTTATTCCCTAACACCCACCCACACACACACACTTGTCATGGGTGCTTGCTTGCATCATCCATCTTGTGATTAAATTCCATTGTATACTAGTTGTCATTCATACATGTACACGGGTGGGGTGGGGGGGAGGCGAAATTTTCAGTAACGAAGTACTTGCAAAACAGTGTACTTTTCATCAGAATAAATAATCCTGTGTCGTGTGCTACTGATAAGGCTTGTCAGTAGTATATAGAGGGAGAGACGTTCATTGGCATAAAAAACACTCAAGTAGCAGGGAGATAGATTTTATGTCAGTCAGAGAAAGCAAACGATACAACAGCTTTGTAGAGAAATATGGAAGACGTGCAAAGGAACACAAAGATAGATTATTATTATTATTATTTCATTTAATTCCTAGAGGAACATAGGGCTTCAGCCGCACGTCTCCATTGCGTTCGGTTCTCTGCTAGAGTTTTCACCTGGCTCCAAGTCTGCCCACATGCTTTCATCTCCTCTTCACATGACCTCCTCCAAGTCACCCTTGTACTGACGACCAACTCGCCGCTTCCCTTTCGGGTTCCACTCGAGCTATGGCTTGTCTAGTGTTATCACTTGATGGTTTGTTCCTCAGAGTATGGCCACCAATCCATCTCCATTTCTTCCTGCATATTTGTTGCACAATCGGTTCCTGGTTGGTTCGCTCCCAGAGATCTCTATTGCTGATCCTTTCTGGCGGCCATCTGATATTGAGTATTGAGCGAAGACAACTGTTAATGAAGGTCTGTAGTTTGTTTGAGGTGCTCTTTATGACGCGCCAAGTCTCTGATCCGTATAGTAGCACTGACTTCACATTGGAGTTGAAAATTCAGATCTTATTTTCATTTTCATGCTGAGTAGTGCTGTTGATCTCCACACAGACTTGAGAGTAATGAAAGCTTGTCTTGCTTTCCCGATCCTCGCTGCTTTGATATCCTCATCAGTTCCATCTGCATGTAATTGAAACGACGCTTCCCACGTAGGTGGTAAAGGAGGTTGTTTCCTTCAGGTTCCTTCCATTTATGCTGATTGTTGTCTGTTTTTGTTGTTGCTGTTGGTGGTGTTGACCAGGAATCTTCATCACCTATGTTTTCTCTATGTTCACGCGAAGTCCTATCAAAGATAGATACTAAGTTCCAAATAAACATTCCTTTACAAATTCCCTTGTCTTCTACCGTTACAATTAGTGTTACTGCCTGCATACAATGAAGATTCCATGGCCAGCTGCTTTCAAGAAAGGAGACATACTCAGCTTCTTGCAGGACTTCGAGGCCGTCGCTGAGTTGGCTGGTGTCAATGACCCGATGGCGAAGACAGTTGTGCTGTCAACGCTGCTGAGAGGTCGAGTAAAGGCGGCGTACAACAGTGTGGAGCAGTTAAGTGAGGAGGAGACCTAGAAGATGTTGGTTAAACGGTTGGTAGCAGAGTTCGATAGCCCGACGGACAAGCTGCTGGTGATGCAGCAGTCCCGTGCCGCAAAGCTGGGACACCAGATGGAGACCCGCTAGTGTTGGTGGTGAAGCTGACGAATCTACTACGTCGTGCACTCCCTACATTGGATGAAGAGTCGGAGTCGCAGTTATTGACGTCCCAGACGACATTTCGGAGCAAATACAACGCTGGTTAACGCTGCACAACCCATGAACGTCTCTCTTTCTCTTATCAGTAGCACACGCCGCAATATGAATTTGAATAAAACAAAAACAAATTCAGAAGGATAAGACTGATGTCATTGTGCTTTCTATTTCATTCCGTCTTCTTGTTAACTGCATACGTCATCTAAAACACACTGAGTGTCAATATGACATAAAAATCCCGCATTGCATACTTTTGATTGATTAACTTGAAGATGAAGGATTGAACCCGACTGAATCATCATTGACGTAAACACTTGCATGAAAATGCAGTAGTTCAACTTGTCAGACTTCATAAAACACACACACATGTTAGGAATGAAAGTATGTTAAGAACAAAGTTACACAGAAAGTAATGCAAAATTTAATAGATTTGGAGTTTGATAAGATGTGTGAAAACATCTGCACCGTTGAGAAGGATTATGAGGCATGTCACGGTATCACCTCCAGCCACTTATTCTCAGCGTCTCGCGGACGCTATCCAGGCGTCTAACACCTCCCCCTTTTTGCCTCAAACAGAGACGGTTAAAGGTTTAAGGTCTTGGTTTGATCACCTGTAGCTCGTTTCCTCTGTTAACATTGCTCGACGACGAAGACAGCTGTACTTTGGCATCCGTAAAACTACAGTTTTACCATATAAGGAGGGAGGGGACATCTGGGACCCTACCTACGTAGGATTCTCAATAAAGCGGGAATTAGGGTGGTGGCATTCTAGCCTACAAACTCACTCAGTCAGGGACAAGCTATGTAGGTTAAAGGACCCGGAGGACTCAATTAGACAAAATAATATGATTTACAAAATACCTTGCAATGACTGTGAGTTAAGTCAACTACATAAGTGAAACTAGTAGATCAGGAGTAGTGAGATTGTCAGAACATAAGAATTTAGCTAAGGTTAGAATGATTGACCCCGCGAAGATAAGTAATTTAGAATAAAAGCTCAGCAGTAGGGTGGGAGAGGGTCAAAATTCTAAGAAATATAGGTAGGTGGAGAGAGAGAAAGATTGATTACTGAATCCTGGCTGTTCATCGAGTGATCTACACCTAACACATGCGTAATAGAAGTGACTCAATGCAAATACCAGAGATATGGAAGATATTATTACCACCAGTCAGTCAAATCAGAGGAGGATAATAAATAATCTTAAAATTCTATTTTAATTCACTTACATTCTAACAAGTTACTTATTTTTTGACTATAAAAACACTCGTCTTATTTCCCATCTGATTGTATTTTATTGATAACACTAATATTATTATTTCCGAATGTACTTTATCTTATCTTATTGATTTTATTCATCAAATGTCTAATCATCAATTTTTACTCATGTATATAAACGACGAAGCAAGAAAGTGAGTTGTGTGAGTAATGCCTTGATATGAGATTATGAGCAGTAATGAATTGTGCTCGAAGTGTGTGGTCATCAGTAATAAATATTACTGTATAACAACACTACACTGTGTGATTTTGTCAAAATAAAATTTCATCCATAATGGAGTTATACTCTATCATAGTGCCCAAGTTTTATCTTTATACCAGTAACGTCCTAACCGTCTTAATCAATGAAGCTTCACGACTTCATAGATCTACTTTCCTTACCTCCTTACCTAACACTACGTACATCCTCACTATAACTGACTATATTATGTCATCTAACATAGGTAATGGAACATAAACGCTCATGGTATCTTGGTATCTTTTACTTCTGGTGTGGCCATGTGTCAGAGCCGTAGAGAAGAACGCAGCAATCTGCTGCTCAGTGCACTCATATTTTGGTTATAACGCCTACACAAAAAATGATTGAAGTTAGCAAATACCTCATGAATCTCTTCTGTATTCGTGCTGAGATGTTGTCATCAATGAAATCCCTAGAGGATGATTCAACTTTCAGAAGGAGTAAAGTTGTCAAATCACTCAACCATTTCCCTGCCTATCCATCCTTAAACTAAAAGTCAGCTGAAAGAGACACCAGTCCTTCAGCACAATATGGTTCTGCACTCTCTACTCCATGTGGTTAGTGTAGGTGTGGTACACACTACACTAAAGTACCCTTTAATAAATTAACAGTCACTATAAATAGTGTTATGCTCAATTCTAAGCGATCATAAGACAGTTCTAATGGAGTAATTTAGATCTGCCGTTCAGAAGACGACTACTGATCGATTGACCTTGAGTAGACACACAATATCAACTATGATTATATGAGACACCATACAGGCTATCTGAATCACTTGGGGTATCCGTATCATTATCCGTAATCAGTGTATCCGATTGACACTGTCGAGATGTAAGCTACTTTCGAGAAATTAATAAGAACGCAGAAATCAACAGAGAGAGAGCGAGGTTTCTTTTTTAACTTTACTTCAAATACGTGAAATAATTAGGTTTTTTTTTCCTAGTGTGAATGAAAAACAAAACGATATCGTTGTTTTTTTTACTCACGCTTCGCTATTTAATGCTGATCCTACTAAGTAATAGTTTTATTAAACCATTATGGGTAAATTTTGTTTTGATAAAGTCTCACAGTGTTATACAGTAATGTTTACTGATGACGTTTCGAGCACAATTTATTGCTCATAATCATATCAAGGTAATCACACGACTTCCTAACTTCATTTATATAGTTCCGTTGTTTTTCACTTGATTTGATTGGTAGTAATATTTTCCTACGTAGAGATCCTACGTAGGATTCTAAATAAAGCAGGAATTAAGGTGGCATTTAAACCTACAAACTCACTCAGAGACAATCTCTGTAGGCTAAAAGACCCGGTGGACCCAATTAAACAAAATAATATAATTTACAAAATACCCTGCAATGACTGTGAGGTCAACTACATAGGTCAAACTAGTAGGTCGGGGGTAGTCAGATTGTCAGAACATAAGAATTTAGCTAAAGTAAGAATGGTTGACCCAGAGAAGATAAGTAATTTAGAAAAAAGCTCGGCAATTGCAATGCATGCATTAACACACAACCACACAATAGAGTGGGAGAGGGTTAAAATGCTAAAAAGTAATCTAGGTAGGTGGAGAGAGAGGTTGATTACTGAATCTCTGTTCATCGAATCTGCACCCAACACATGCAATAGGAATGAATCATCACTCATACCCGAAATATGGAAAATACTTTTTTTTCCTTCACGTTCACCAGTGGAACATAGGGCTTCAAGCTGGTGGCTTGAAGCTTACCTAACTCACAGTCTTTGCAAGGTATTTTGTAAATTATATTATTTTGTTTAATTGGGTCCACCGGGTCTTTTAGCCTACAGAGATTGTCTCTGAGTGAGTTTGTAGGTTTAAATGCCACCTTAATTCCTGCTTTATTTAGAATCCTACGTAGGGAAATATTACTACCAATCAAATCAAGTGAAAAACAATGGAACTATATAAATGAATTTAGGAAGTCGTGTGATTACCTTGATATGACTATGAGCAATAAACATTACTGTATAACACTGTGAGACTTTATCAAAACAAAATTTACCCATAATGGAATTACACTCTACCACAGTGCACAAGTTTTATTCCTATATTATTAAACCACAATTTACAAAATCCACTTAGCTTGCATTATACAACAACTTAATCATCGTTCCTCATCATGGAGTCATTTTTGCGTTGTTGTCAATTCGACCAATTTGGTTAAGATAACAAAACCAGGTGTAGACTGTTGGATTTGATAAGCGTAAAAAATTATACAAAAACAGCGTGTGTGTTTACATAATGAAATTGCTTATCACATTCGTGTTGATTTTATCATTTCATGGGCGTCGCAGGTGTTGTAACAAGGTCAAATTCTGTTTTACTACATCATTCCTATTCAGCTCACACAATTTGGATTCCATTTGATGTGAAGTGCTTCCAATATATTAGATATTCTTTGTGATTTCTGAAATCCTTCGGCATTATTTGAATATTGTCAAAATCATTTTCATGACCTGATTCCATAGCTTAGAGTGTAGATGACATATGGCTGATGATTTTTCAAGCTTTTCTAGTTCACTAACTGGATTTCTCGGTGGTCGGACAGACACTCAATCTACAATGTCCATTTCTTCTGATTACCTAGATTTCTCTCTGATGAGGTTCGCCCGAAGTATATCGCATCACATTGTAATAGTTTTGTTTTTGTAGACACAATTAGATTGAGAATCCTTAGGGATTTGGTCTTTCCCATGGACAAGGTTGCTTTCTAGTGTGGTTGTGTGTGTGTCTGATGTTTTGAAGAATATTGCGATATTGTATTTATTGAGGACTCCTCTTCTGAAATCGTCTGACGCCCCTGCTCTGAATATAGACACATACTGAAATATCCGTTTTCCCTCCTATTAACTGGGCAGTGTGGAAATGGTAATTCACCGAAGTTTGATTTTTCCCGCTTCCGAAGTTAACTGGATGTTGGGAGATAGATTGTTAAGTTTTTCCAAGAATGAACTGTGTAGATCCCATTTTAGCACTACAAAAGTATCATCATCTACATATCTTAACCATATCTTAGGCGTGAGTATGCTTGAAAAGATGTTATTTTCGAATCTATGCATGAAAAGATCAGCGACTATATTGGGGAAACTGGTGAACCCATAGCAACACCATTTGTCTGTCTATATAAATTCTCTTTTGAATGTAAAATAATTACTTTGTAGACAGAATTTCAAGCTTCACAATTATTTCACTGGTATCCAGTGGACATCTTTGTGATAGCGTTGTATCTGATTCTAGTAGACTGGACATGATATCAAGACTTTCGGTAATAGGGATACTAGTTTAGAATGAGTTAATATCACAGTTTACCATAATGTCTTCATTACCAATTTCTAGGTGTTCTATTTGGGATTTGAAATCATATGAATTCCTTACAGTGGTTGTAGTGTCGAAAATAAGTCAACGTGGTGAATAGTCTCACGTAATCGAGAAAGAGAGAGAGGTGACAACTAATTAGTCTGCTGAGGAATATTCAGAACTACAGTTTTAGCAGAATAAAGTGGTACCATCGTTTATTTCGTTGCCTTCTCGTCAGCTGCTTACACGGCAAAGTCATTATTAAATATATCTACAAAAACTATTTTAACATACTTGCACAGAGTTCATTTTAAACAATAAATCAGTCGATCAATATACGCATACAGTAATAATATATACACATATATATGCAATATTAAACACTATTCCGAACAATAATAATCATACACAATGGAAACTTTTCAGCATTACGCATTCAGATGAAAGAGACATGAAAAAATATCCAGTTACCGGGGCAAAGAAACTGATAACTGTTTCTTTCTGAACGGACAAATCGGGTTTGAGGCGCTTGATGAAAATAGCTTCAACAAACTTGAGGAGAACTAAGCTCTTCTGCCTATTGATAATTTTGAACGACTCATAATCCATGTTGTGGACATGCCTGCCGATGGCACTGTTTAAAGCATTTGTTTCTTTTAGACATAATCATTTTGGTACATGTTCAAAAAATCGTAGATATGCCCTTCTTTCTGTCCTTCCAATGTAACTGCTCCCGCAGATACATGTAAATTTGTATATACAGTCGGAGTTAACATAAGAGGGATATCTATCGATTTTTGATTGCACGAAATAGCAAGTTGTTCGATAGACGGGGACAAGCTTAGCTTCAGGAAAGGCTCTGGCTAGTGATGTACTCAGCCTTCTATTGATCATCGCTTCAATTTTTTCACCTTAACAATCAGGCTTAAAGTAGATTGGCTTTTCTCCTACTGTGATTTGTTTTACATTTGTGACTTCAGATATTCCATACTTGTTGATGAACCTTTGAGGGTACCCATTGCTCGACTAGAAATCTAAGAAAAATGGATAACAAGAGAACAATGAATGGAAAATTGGTTTGAAAAATCAAAAAGAAATCAAAATGCTGCTTAGATTTTATTATGCAACATATAAGGACTTATTATCGATCGATTATTCCCAATGGCCGACTATTGATCACCTAACTAATTAGATGTCACCCCTCTCTCTCTTTCTCTCGATTACATTAGATTATTCACTGTGTTTCACGGATTTTTATTCCTCATATACTTTGATTTATTTTTGTTACTAATTGAACAATATAAACTTTAGACTTTGTCATACATATAAGTCGCTAAATTAACTGTACAGCTCTGTAGAGAAGTTACACAACAAAAAACCCCATTGCTAACGTGTATGTGTTCTAAATTATTAGATCATGTGAGGACTTTCTGTAATCTAGGTCAAATCAGCGGTATCCGAATCACCAGTCTTACTGTATCTACCAGGTAGCTGTGCTACGCGATCCAACTTCTAATTGGATCTCATCGTTTCCTTCCAATGTTCACGGTTCATTTGTGACTAATGATAATTGCAGTTAAGATGACATCATAGGTCAACTGGTAGACAAGCGAACGAGTAATTCAATTCCAGTGGCTGATGGTTCGAGTCCTACCACCGCCGCCACCACCTACATTTTCATTCCATATCAATAACCAACGGTCCGTCAATTCAAGATGTTTCCTCCCAGTTTGGGACTGACTCTGCTTCGAACCTGGAACCTTCTGGTTACAAGGCTAGCGAGCTTGTGAACCATTAAGCCACTGGGACTCGACCGATCCAATGTCACTTGACGATATTATATTCAATATTATCGCCCTGCGAGTATTTTTCCTCACACTCGACCTTCTGTTATTAGTTTTGACTT
The DNA here is from genome assembly GCA_944472155.2 of Trichobilharzia szidati. Lineage (NCBI taxonomy): Eukaryota > Metazoa > Platyhelminthes > Trematoda > Strigeidida > Schistosomatidae > Trichobilharzia > Trichobilharzia szidati. The sequence continues at coordinate 105,944,611 of OX235272.1, forward strand.
TTGTGTTTTATTTTAAGTGTAATAGTGAACACACCTAGTCACCTACCTACCTGTGCACTTTCTCCTCTTTTTTCTCTTTAACATACAATAAGTTATGGACATCAGGTGTGACTATCAGTCATTCATATGCTCCTGGAGTTGTCAATCCAAAAGCAATCAATACAACATTATATTATCTTGCGTCAAATAGTCCAAATAGTCTATTGTCTTCTACACAATCGTCAGGCAATAATTTCTCCGCCATCAACTTATATAAACTACGACATCAACATTATGATCAATGCTTCCGTGGTACATATACTCTGTAAGTCTCACTTCATTTATTTTCTTTTTTTCTTTTCTGTTTTTGAAATAGCTTGCATATTTTTCTTTCCCTGAAATGAATTATGTTGAATTACATAACTTTTTTCGATTGATTTATTTGAGGATTTCACCTTGACTGATTAAAAATTTCCATTAAAATTTTCAAAAGAATAGACACGGAACAAAGAATACTCTTTTCAATAACCCCTTCATCATCAGCCTCTACAGTTATATATACATTATAGTGAATGAATGAATGAATTAGTGTTATGAACAACATTAATGTTGTTTAAATAACATCGAATCAATAATATCAGTAGATTACAGCTCAATATCATCAACATAACAATAAGCTGAATGTCCGAAAAATTAGTAAAGATAATATTATAAATTCATGAATTTCTAGTCTCTACTGAAGGCCAGCCAGGGCAGTAGTAGTGGCTAGCTGGACTTGTTTCTTTTGAACACAGAGCACTAGTTGTTTGAGGCGAATTGCAATAGCCTCTGCTGTTTGGAGTATGCGGTGCTTCGATGATGATTTCGGCAATTTATTAGGCACCCAGTAGACGATAGAGAAGGATTCTTCAATGCTGGCTGGCTTTGTGGCCGGTTTGTACCAGATGATCCAATATCGAACTGTTGATGGTTTTCACTACATCTTTACTTAGCCATAGTGGGATATGTTCTCGAGCAGAAAAAATCAAGTTCCTAGAGCAACGGCCAATATAACTCGCTCCACCACAGGAGAGCAGTAGAATTGGTAGATACAATTTGAAGTGGCTATTCTAGTCTAGGTACTTCATCTTTCAATCGAGGTAGCACCATCAGTCGTGTAGAGAATAATACGTGTAGTTCGCCGCCAGCATTAAAAGTTCTTTGAACTGATTTTCTTAATTTCTTCGTTATTATCTCACTTGGTATATCGCCCTTGAATTATAGTCGTATATAAAGTGGCTTCTTATTTACAGACAGTGAGTAGTCCTTTTCGTGCTTTCTTTGTCATGTGTTTTTTGATTAATTTTTCGGGATAGCTATTTCATCTTGAGCTGACATCGGTTAGAGAACCACTAGGGAGTATTGGACAGCCTGCCAGCTGCTTCGTCAGCCTAGTATGGGACTACCTCTTTGGCAGTACGCACCTACCACAGCCAGTTCGAACTCAGGATCTTCTGGTTACAAGGCTAGGGAGCTCGTAGACCATTCATTATCAGCCACTGGGACCCGAGCAATCCAGTGGCCAGCCAGTCCATGAATTCGAACTTCTGCCAATTCACAACATAGCGCGACCACCTCGCAATGTCTTCTCCTATATGAAAATATATATTTTTTTTTATTGACTGTTGTGTTTTGATGGAGTTCATTACGCTCGATAAAATCGGTCTCCATTTTTCATCACGTGATCATTTTGAAAGAATATTTGTTTTACTGGTTCGACTGATGCATCATAGACGTGAAATCAATAACTTATCATCTATGTCAATAAATGTTATTTTTGTGTTTGACTGACAGACTGACTCAGCTATAACGTCGTTTGATAACATATAATGGAGTTATAAGTTCTTTTGGATTATTTAAAATAATAAATTGTTATTTACGTTTCTAGTGGAATATATATAGAACGGCTTCAAGCTAGAGCTTAGAATTATAAGTTTCCAGACCGTAGGTGTTACGAATGCGTCCTAGAATAATTTGAACGCCGAGTCAGATTGATTCATTATAAATTATTTAAATTAATCCCAGCGTATTAAGAAAATCAAAACAAGATCTGTTTTCTGAACGTTTCGCTGTGTAAGCTGCCACAGCTTCTTCAGCAGATTTATTCGGATTTTTAATAATCATCAAAATATATAGTCAAAATTTTTTTACATAAATTGAAGTCAGTTTATTTGAAGGTCATTTGTCCGTGGACATTTCTAACAATAGAAATATGTAAGCAGTCATCACATATATTTGTAATGACTAATGTCATAATGTTATTGTGTATATTTGTCGGTAGGATTGTGTGTGAGTGTGTTGTCATATGGAAAGTACGTGAATTCACATGTGATAAACATGATAATACATTTTTTTGTAAAGATCATGGAGGCTCATAAAGTGTTTTTTCTCATCTGTCTTGCTTTATAAGAGTTTGCCATATAGGTGATAAGTCTATTCCTTCTTTCCTATTCACTGCATTCGATGTGGTTAAAATGTGCAAGGCTTCAGAAGTCAATCTTTCTTTATGTGAATGAAATCCTGTTCCAAGAATTTCGACATTGTCGAAATCAATCTTATGTCCGTTGTCTATCGCATGCATTGCTATAGCCGATCTTTTTTCTAGACTTTTTAATTCTAGTTGATTTCTAGGTGGACGTTTCGTGCATAGTCTATGTTCATTCACTCTGACCTTCACCTGCCTACTGCTCTCCTCTATATAGCATGCTTCACATTCTGAACACTTCATCCTGCAGACACAATTACTTTGTGACATCCTGGGAACTATATCTTTGACATGCACCAACGCTTTCTCCAGAGAATTAGAAGGTTTGACATAGACTTTAATATTATATGAAGCAAGTAGTCTTTGAAGTTGTTCAGCTGTCTCCTTTCGATATGGAATGGCTATCGTCGATCGATAGCCAAGATTTTTCAATTTTTTGTTTTCCCTTCTGCTCCTTTTTATTGATAATATTATTTAGTAGCTTTTCAGGATAACCATTTCCAATCAAAACCTGTTTTATATTGGAGATCTCGTTCTTCATGCCATCATCGTTATCTGTTGTTATAATGTTTCTAGCTCTGTTAGCGAGATTTAAAGCTACTGAAACTTTCATTCCTGTTGGATAACCTGATTGGAAATTCAAATACTTGTTGGAATGTGTCGGCTTTCTGTATATGGTAAACTTTAGTTTCTCGTCAGTTTGTCTTTTTACAAGACAATCAAGAAAGTTTTGGTAAAATTAGTGAAGAAGGTGAAGACGCTGACGTCCAGCCTTCTCTTCTCATGATTCTAACTTGTCCAGGTGTTGTTGGTTTGCTGGGATTTGATTTGATTGGTTTCAAGATTTCATCATGAGCTGATATTGGTTAGAGAACCATTTGAAAACCATGAGGGGGTACCGGACAGCCAGTTGTTTCGTCAGCCTAGTTTGGTCATGGGTATGAAACCTGGTGGGTGGGTGTGTACGTAATATTGAAGAGTCCCAAACTAGGCTGACACGAAACAGCCGGCTCTCCAGTAACTCCCTGTTGGTATTTTGCAATAGTTCTCTAATCGAGATGTCAGCTTATGATGAAATTCTAACAGATGTTTTTTTTATTAAAAAAAATTCTTTTAATCACAACGGTAGAATATGCAATTTGTATATGCCTACCTTCTTTTAGACATTCTAAGCATCTTTTGAAAGCAAAACATACGCAAACACACACACACACACAAACATACATGCATGCATGCATGCACAAGATTAAATTGATTTTTTCTATTTAAGATCAATTTTTCTCTTTCTTTTATTGCTTGCCATAGTCAAATTATTTCAATTCATGTCAACTTTCTTTTCAAGTTAACTAACTAACCGTTAATTAAGTTCATCATGTGATGTTATATTGATTTTTTCAAATTTCATTCTTTTATTCTCACTCGCATTCTATAGTGTATGTATGTACGTGTGTATATAATCGATGAAAGTTTAAGAATTGATATAATTTAATTTTTAATTGAAATAGTACTTTTGCACGTGTCTAGACACACACATGCACGCACGCGAACGTATACTCGTACGATATTGTACATCATATGCTTTGTTCTCTTAACAAAATCCCATGTTTATGAAATTTGAATTTTTTGAAGTTTGAATATTTTTAAATAGTCATTAAAATCAATAAATAATTATAATTATAGGCTACCAAATAAAATAGAGTTAATGTACATAATTCTTCCAGGTGTGTTTAGTTTCTTAGTTAGCTGTTCGGTCATTGTATAAGTGTGAGTGCCTATGTGTGTGTATGTTCTTTCTTTATTACAAACATAATAGGGTTTCCTCAGATTTTAAAAATTGACTTATTCAGGTAAAAGAACCATTGAAAACCAGCACTGGAGTATTGGACACACAGACAACTGTTTCCGTTGGCTTACTGTCCATTAAAATCCATAACTTTTAATAGGTTGCTAAAACAGAGTACTAAGTAGTGCAAAAAAGACCTTCATGATGAAATATAAGAGATAGAAGAATAGCTGGTTGGTGTTAACTAACTAACTATCCTATAAAATTCATTAGAAAGATCAGAAAAGGTCAAAAGCAAAATAAAAATAACTGTGAAACTAATAATAATAACGTAAATAAGAAAATAAAAGCATCCACAATTTTACCATATAAGGAGGGGACGCCTGAAATCCTTCCTACGTAGGATTCTTAACAAAGCAGGAATTAGGGTAGTGGCATTTAAACCTACAAACCCACTCAAGCAGGGACAAGCTCTGTAGGCTAAAGAACTCTGTCGGTTGACCCAATCAAACAAAATGATATAATTTACAAAATACTTTGCAATGACTGTGAGTTAAGTCAACTATATAGGTCAAACTAGTAGGTCGGGGGGTAGTCAGATTGTCGGAACATAAGAATTTAGCTAAGGTAAGAATGTTATAAGTTTGCAGACCGTAGGTGTTACGAACTTCCTGGAATAATTTGAGCGCCGAGTCATATTGGTTCATTATAAATTATTTAAATTAATCCCAACGTGTTTAAGAAAATCAGAACAAGATTTTTCTGAACGTTTCACTGTGTAAGCCACAGCTTCTTCAGCAAATTTATTCGGATTTTTATTAAAAATAATTTAGAATGTAAGAATGGTTGACCCTGTGAAGATAAGTAATTTAGAAAAAAGAAGCTCAGCAATCGCACTGCATACATTAATACAGCACAACACAATAGGATGAGAGAGGGCTTAAATTCTGAAATGTAATATAGGTAGGCAGGTGGAGAGAGAAAGAGATTGGTTACTGAATCCTGGTTCATCGAATAATCTACACCCAACACAACACGTTCAATAGGAATGACTTATCACTCAGACGGGAAACATGGAAAATACTACTACCAATCATCAAGTCAAGCGATGAAAAATAATGGAATTATATAAACGAAGTTAGAAAGTTGTGTGAGTAGTGTCTTGATATGATTTTGAGCAGTAATAAATTGTTCTCGAAGCATGTGGTCATCAGTAGTAAATATTACTGTATAACAACACTACACTGCAAGACTTTATCAAAAAGAATTTTACCCATAATGGAGATAGGAGATAAAGCTTATGGAATTTTATGTAGTCGACATCCCCGGGTTCACTAATCCACAGACACACATACACACACTTTTGGAGTTTGCTTGTTCGTTTTCGATATGGTATACGTTATGCTCCGTAAAATTCAGTTCTCATTGTATGTTGTTGTCCAGAACTATTATTTTCATGTATCACTGTTTAAAGCCAATAGAACACATTTACTGTGAGACCATGACACAACACATACTACTAAGCACCATCGATTGAGAGGTGGTTAGAACAGATGTTATGCATGTCGAACCACACCTCCTGCTTGGTATTTATTGAGGTTGAAAAGAGTTAAGGTATAGACGGTCAAACGAAAAGACAGCATCATCAATCCACAAAGTCTCTGACCCATGGTTTGAACCATCCAGACAGGGAAGTATAGTCTGTCTATATAGGGTTCTTGAGACGCTAAGAACGACTGGTTGGAGATTGTTGGTAACATCAGGAGAGTTTTGCGTGCTTTTGGGAGTGTGTTGGCGGTCGTTACTTCCCGGCTGCCCACACCGTGGAATTTGATTTCTTCGTGGGGTACCTGGAACAGAAACAGGTTAGGCACCGGTCGAGTACTAGATAAGGAAGAGAAATCAATCTATAAGGTGGTTGTGAAGTTAAATTGATTTAGAGAGAGATGGTTAGGACACATGTCACGCATACCACTGTGCAATCGGTGGTCTTCCTCGATGACATAGGATGGATGAAGTTAGAAAGAGCTAGTGGTGAGTGGTCGTCAAACGAAAACATGGGTTTATCAGTCAGTGAAATCCAGTCAGCCAGCCAATTCGGTAGGTGTAGACTGCCCGACTGTCTGGTTGGGGTTCTCGGATAGCAAAAGCAATGAAGGCTGGGAACAATTGGTGATATTACTCGAAATCGTTCTCCATGAGCGGAGCAGATGTATTCATTCTTTGTGATTTATTATATTCAATAAAACACTATTGTTCTTCCGTAGTACTATTCTTTTTCCCTCACTCACACTACTGTTTATTATCTCTCTTTACTCTCTAATGGACTAGAGGACTTAACCCTAACAGACTTCAGCGATTCAGCCATTGACTTGTTGTTAACAGGCAACAATTTCCTTGTCTTAGAATATGTGGATGATATAGTCCTTCAACGAAATCAATCCACGAGGTTGTGAAGTCACATCGACTGGGATGGTTAGAACATGTATTATGCATGATTAGCCATCGCCATTCTCGACAATGATATTCGACATTTGGATTAGATTGGAAAAGGGTTAGGGTTGGTCAAACCGAAACATGGCGTCATCAGTCAATGAAATGCACGCACAAGGCAGTTAGTTTAAGCCAGCCAGTCACGTACGGAAGTGTAAACTGACAGTCTAGTCAGCGTCGTCAGGGTGGTAAAAGCAATGAAGGCTGGGGACAATTGGTGATATGGCTGAAAATCGTTGTCAGTGGCTGGCGAAGATGCATTCACTCTTTGTCATATGTCATATCCAATAAAAATTCTATTGTTCTTCCATAGTATTACTCTTGTTGCCTCTCTTCTCTTGCTTTGTGCGGTACAATTAGAGAGTGTGGCAAGTAGAACTGGTGTACGTACATTTCAGGAAAGTTCTACGCTGAAACCAGTCAGTCAGTCAGTTGGATATCATCTGTATGTTTCATCTCCACACATATGCATATGAAACAATGCTGTGTAGTGGTGACCGTTATTTTATTTAAGAGAAAACGGAAATGTTTTTTTGCTGTTGTTTGTTTGTTTGTTTCTGGCAGTGGAATCCACGAGGAGGTATGCTTTTTTTCCTATTAACAATGTGTAAGCATCTCCTGTAACTCACAATGTGTTCTCAGTGAGACGAGAATGTATCATCTCTATCCTTCCAAACTCATTTCAGTTCAGTATCAATTAGTCAGTGAGTGGGTGGGGGAAGGAATTACAAACGTCTTCATCAAGTCACAGAGATACCTGTTGACACTTTTGATGCACAAAGTATACAGTTTTAATCCATGACAGGACAGTCAATTTCAGTTTAATTCAGAGCAGCTGTAATTACCCTTTTTCATCATTTTGGCTACTCTACATCTTCGTACAAATTGTAGAAATAGATTTAAGCTCATTGGAGCTGTGATTTGGACTTTGGATTGTCACTATTCCTTACTTTATTATCTGTGCTTCATGTGAGAACTGCAATATCTTCAATTTTACTCTCTTTCTTGACTAACTTAAACTCTTGTAAAATTACCTCAACGAATATATGTGAAAAAGTGGAATTACAAAACCGTCGCCTTTTTCCCTTTTTCCTCTATATTCAGTAAATTTTTATAGGTGAAAATTCCGGGGTAGCGCTGAGGGGTTAATGCAATGTTTTCTTCATGTAATTTCTCAAATAAGCTAGGATTGATTACTAAGTGTATCGGATCACAGTAACAATGATATGAGTTCAAGTTTTAGTTTACAGGGATTATGATCATGAACTAACATCGGTTAGAGAACCATTAGAAAACCAACTGGGAGTATTTTCAGCCTAGTTTGGGACTGACTCTTCAACAGTACGGACCCACCGAGGTTCGAACCCAGAAATTCATGGACCATCGGATCGGACTCCCGTGGCTTAATGGTCTACGAGCTCGTTAGCCTTGTAACTGCAAGGTTCTGAGTTTGAACCCCGATCCAGTGGGTGTGTACCGCTGAAGAGTCCCAAACTTTGTTTGGCAAGACAGCTGGTTGGTTGTCCAGTACTCCTCTCATGGTTTTCCAATGGTGTTCTCTAACCGATGTCAGTTCATAATGAAATCCTAAAATAATATGTTACTAAGGGTAATGTATATATATATATATATATATATATACGTTTTTTGTGATTTTCAATCAATCCCTTAGTGACGTGTATATCTATTTGTGTTTTCCATACGCTTTATTTGTTCCCTAAATATATTTTTTCCTTTTCTCTGGCTATTTATTTTTCTTTCTATACTGCGTGGGTGTACTCTATATTTTTCTAACTCAATACTCTCTGTATATTAGGAGATTTTTCTCTGTGTAACTAACTAACTAACTAAGTAAGCATGTAGTATATATGAGTGTGTGTGGGTGGGCATAGTTTTTATTTATTTATTTTTTTTGTTTTCCTGTCTACTCATTCATTCATTCTCTAAGGTTTGTTTTGAAAGATAGGCATATTAGATAATCCTAAAAATAGAGATGATTAATTTTAGGCTTTCCATTATTCCTTTAAAAATATAATTTTCTCTTCACTTATTTCCACTATATGTATGTTTATATGTTGTACAGTCAAAGTTGATAGAATTGATGAGGAATTCTCTTCATCTAATATTTTCACAATGCTTCTTTGTGTGTGTGTGTATGCGTGCGTGTGTGTTATATCTCGTGTTGTAATAGGAAGTGTTTCACTCCATGGCTCTTATCTATATTATGTAACTATTCTGTTGGAGAATCACTGGTCATGTATACCACGAACCCATGCTCTGACAGCTTGGAACATGAGAAATCTGTTTATTCTTTCTAACCATACTGTCTTAATACAAAATATATTGGACGATATTCCGTGACTAGCAGTGGGGGAATCCAGGATAACGAGCATTTCGTCCAATTTGGGACTCGTCTCCCAGCTGGATGTACCTGAGTGATAATGTTCCCACCGAGGCTTGAACCCAGTGCCCATAGTTTCAAACGCTAAAGCGCTATCCACTAAACCATTTGGGCCATGAGAGCCACCTCCTGTGCACCCAGTTAATAAGTCCCAAATAGGACGAAATGCGCATCCTGATGGATTCCACTGCTAGTCATCATCCACCAATTAAATTTCGAATTACATGCCCAGACATCGTCAAAGTATCTGCACAAGAAGCCGACGGACATGTCAACCTGAGAGTGAGCACTTCTGTCCGATCAATCGACGGGAAAATCTCAAATTCAATTTGATATTACGTATTTGGGACTCATCGGTAGTAATATCGCTGGTGATAACTGGCTACAGGATGGAGGTTCCTAGAGTTCTAGTGAAAAGTTGTGACCACTGGGGTCCATCCTGTCAGCAGTGAGGACAAATACTCGCTATGGGGTGACATTGGATTGTTCTAGTCGCCCTCAAGTCATGAGTTGGTAGAACTTAGGTTTCATGGGCTTGCCATTAAGTAGTTGGATCCCAGTGACTGAAAATGGTCTACGAGCTTGCCTTGTTCTGGGTTCGAACCCTGATGGTGGGTGCGTACTACCGATGAGTCCCGGAACTAGGTTGACGAAACAGCTAAGCTGTCCAGTAAGTACTCCAGTGCTGGTTTTTCCAGTGGTTCTCTAACTGTGATATCAATCCGTGGACTAACTTGAAAAATAAATCAACTCTTGAAAAAATGTTTATTATCCACTCCTTGTTTATGATTTATTTATTCATTTATTTATTTGTTGACATCACCTGTAAACACCCACATGATGAATCTAATGTTATTACTGTATTGTTTGTGTTGTTATCCTGTTGATTGTTTACGTATATATGTACTTGTATGTGGGATGAGGTGTGTTGTTTATTTATTTGTTTTTTACCATGTTAAATAACAAACATTTATTTATTTTTGTTGAAAATTTCAACAAAACAACAGTTTCCTCTCATTCTTTTTGTATATAGTGAAGATATGCTTCACTGGATCAAACAGTGGCAGCTTTCAGCGTGACCTGTGAATGTTAGATGGTTGGAGGTAATCGGCCACAGGAAGCCTTTCTGGGGGACCTAGATTTCGTGCTAGTTGGCACTCAACAGTCAGTCAGCAAGACGTATCTGCAACTGCCTTTAAAGAAGGAACTCATATCCCTTCTGAGATTCAAACCCGCGTAACCACGCAGTGGCACCTCCAGTCAGAGACGTTACCACGGAACAGCCAGCTATTCAGGCTCGTGATTGACTTCCTCTAGGACTGTATTGGATATTTTTGTGATCGGACAGTAGTCAGTAACTAGTGTAATGTGTCTATTCCTGTCTTTGGCTTCCTGCCGATTACCTCCAACAATCTAATATCAACGATTCACAGTGGACCGTGATGGCGAACCACCTAATGGCATGGTGGTGGCCACATTACAAACTTGACTGATAGAATTCGGTCTGCAGTAAACAAAGGACTACACACACGCACACACTGCCTTCACGTGGCGGAGGTGTTTTTCACCAAAGTGAGAGGGCGAAAGCGGATGCCCGGCGCTCTTCACCGGGTTGACTGTCCATTGGATGACAGTCTAAGGGAGATGGATGAACCCTGATTCCAAACCTCCAACGACTGGCGTATGAAGCTCACTGGAGCTCACCGGCAGACGTATGGACAAAGGGCTTGTTGGATGTCTGGCCCCATTCAAAAGGCGTATGAACCGAACTCCGGTCACCGGCTGCCAATGGATAGTGGACTCCCTACTCCACTCCTACTGCCTTGTAGGTCACACTTGGCTGTGTAAAGGCTACAGCTGTACTCTCAAACAAAAGGCCGAGCGATTCTGGGGACATCACTCGTACCAAATTCCCATGAAACTTCATGAACTCTCTTACAACATGGCTTGGTACAGTCAAGGCTGATATGGAGTGCCTGGGGCTACAAACCGTTTACGAACTCCGTCTGTGGAACAAGAATTGGATAACCCTGTCGCAAAACCTTGCATCAGATCGCCGCGCCTGGGCAGCGATGATTCGATATGTTCATGAAACCGGCTCATCCTCCCGTAGGAGATAGCCGAAGTAAAGTTAAAGTAGTACACACTACACTAGTTACTCAATAATGTCCAATCGAAATGACCTATGAGTCGCAGATTCTTCAAATCTCGCTTGACCTATTTCTTTCTGGCTGAGTCGAATTGTATGGCTAATATAACCTGTTCCTGGTGTAATTGAATACACATAGAGTGTTGCTTGGTGGTCTATGGTGATTTGATTGATGAATTCCCCGCATAGGTTTTGTTATTTCGATGATAAAGCATACATTATGATTGCTGTGCATCCGTTGGTCACAATCAGTTGAACACCACGACTAACTAACTGGTCACTGAAAGGTTCATTTAGAATGGAACATAAGCTATCGAATTCGCGTGACGAAATAGTTAGCGTTTTTGTGTGGCACACACTACTAACAAGATTTATCAATAGTGTATAGATGCAGATGGGATAGAGAGCGACCGAAATTGAAATCAACATTGTTAAGGCGGCGATGTTCTCATACCCCCGACCTGCTGTACCCCCACTGGTCATGACTTCTCACTATAACCTAGGTAAATAACTACCTACCTGAATAGAGCCAGCTGCTAGTGAGCATGAGAAGATTGATATTCAAATATTCATTTCGAGGGATTTGATTGGTTCCGGGATTTCATCATGAGCTGACGTCAGTTAGAGAACTATTGGAAAACCAGTTGGGAGTACACTGGGTAGCCAGCTGTTTACGTTGTCCAACTTTGGGACTCTTCAGCAGTACGTGCCTACCAACTGGGCTTGAACCCAGGACCTTCCGATTACAAGGCAAGCTGATAAACCACTCTTAGCCACTGGGACCTGATCCATCGATCAGCCCATTAATTCTAACTTCTACCAATTCACGATATTAAAGTGCGTCTGGCACTAACCACTGTCACATCCGATCTGCTGTACTCCACTGTTGCTGTGAGAATAACTCCCAGTTTCAAATAGGAGTGTTGATATTCACCCATGTGAATTTAGGATATGGGTTAGATTAGCTATATATAGTTTAAAGGTAAGGCCAATTACTGATTAGAGTTTAATGTGAGTCCCTCTACAGGAACAAATCTTTTCCCTAAATCCTGAACAGCATTCATGATTGAGTAATTAACTCATTTTTATTTTTCAGTGAAATTGGTTGATTCAAAATTTCTTATGCGCTAGCTTGTTCCGTTGGGGCTACATTACATTGTAAATTTATCGTGTTACCAATAAACTAAACAGTAGTGAGTGTGGCCGTTTTTGAATGTGGTTTGTATGTCAACTAACATGACTTGTCAAGGAAGGTCGTGGTGAACAACATCGTAGTGTGAACAACACACATCTGTCCTAACCATTTTCCAATCGATGTAGCTTTAAACAGCCTCATCGATTGACTCCTCTCTGCGTGCCTAATACTACACCTGATCTTATTGTTGTTATGGTCCATACTATACACCAGTGAATATGAGTTTTTACAAATGCCCATACTTATGGTCATAGACACTTAGCTGTTTGATACGAACGAAATCCTTCTAAGTGCATTATACGCCTGTTGTTTATCAGTAGCCGTATGTCACGTCTGCGCTAACTAGAGTTAGTCTAAGCCAGCCATGAAGGGAAATGTAGACTGCTATCTGGTTGAGGTTCTCAAGAGAGCAGAAAAGCAATGACGACTGGAGACAATTGATGATATGGCTCAAAGTTTTCATTGTCAATGGCTGTTGCAGATGCATTCACTCTTCGTGATTTATCATATCCAATAAAACTCTTTTGTTCTTCCATATTACTATTCTTTTTGCCTCTCTTTTGAATCTCTCTTTTTGCTTTGTGTGGTGGTACATGGAAGGAGTGTGGCAAGTGGAACTGGTGCGCGCATCTGTGCAAAGTTCTACCTTGAAACTAGTCAGTCAGTCAATCAGTCCTATTCTAGAGGTGACGTAAGTAAGCAAATGCCACACACACTGAAGTGACATTGACGAATTTAACTTTGTATAGAACATTTAGGCTATATATATATATATATATATATATATATATATATATATATATATTATATATTATTATTGTTCCCTTGGGTTCCTAGTGGAACATAGGGCTTCAGCTACACGTCTCCACTTGCTTCTGTCTTCTGCTGTGCTTCTCACCTGCATCCATTTTATTCCATACTGTTTCAACTCCTCTTCACCCGATCTCCTTCATGTCACCCTTGGACGTCCCACTCGTCGCTTCCCTTTCGGGTTCCACTCGAGCAATGGGTTGACTCGCGATGTCACCCAGCGGCGTCCTCGGCGATTGTCCAATCCATCTCCACTTTCTCCTGCATATTTGTTGAGCGATTGGTTCTTGTTTTGTTTGTTCTCATAGTTTGTTGTTGGTTCTTGTTCTTTCCGGCCATCTGATCTTCAGTAGTATAGAGAGAAGACAGTTGTTAATAAAGGTCTGCAGCAGGCTGTTGGAAATATTCTTTGTGATCCGCCATGTATCTGATCCGTATAGAAGAACTGACTTGACGTTTGTATTGAAAATCGGAATTTTGTTGTTGATGCTGAGTTGAGTGACGAAGGTTTCCAGATTGGTTTCAGGTTGATGAATGTGTTTCTCGCCTTCCCGATTCTCGATTTGATATATATATATATATATAGCAAGTTAGTTTTCTGGAATTTGTTGTATGTACCTGCATCGTATGTCTATCAAAAGACACATCTTGTGATGTGTGTGTGTATATGCAAGGATCACGTGCGAAATAATTAAGGTGGGATAAATAAAACGGATATATAGATATATATATAATTACATATCCGTTTTCTTGTTGTTATTGTTGTTGTTTTTTTCTCTACTTTTCTGCTGAATGAAGGTCATTCACTTATCCCCTTATTACGTCACAAGTGTTTTCATTAGATAAAAAAAGGGAAAAAAAATTATTCAGAAAAAGCATGGCACTTCAGTGCATTTTAGGCATTACAGGAAGGGAACTGGTGGTGGTAACTTGATTGTAATTTTCATTAAGTAGCTTGTAAGTATGTACATAAGAATAAAAAACAATTGGAAATTCAGTGGGACATCATAGGAGAATTAATGCATAACTACCAACAGACTGGCTATATCTCTATATGGGTGAAATAATTTTTTAAAATATTTTTCGACCTCTGACTTTCCCCCTTGATCGCTGTTCGTCTTCACTTTTCTGGTGTCTACTGCTTGGCGTACAGATACTACATATATATGCACCGGTGGTTCAGCGGTAATATGCTCGCTAACCACGCATTTGGTCCGGGGTTCGATCCCCAGCCGACGCACTCTTGAACCTCTCTAAGCTGGAAGTAAAGTCGGTAGAGAGGGAAAGTTGGGCGTGAGGCTTGTAGCCCTAAAAAACAAAACAAAAACCACTACTACCGAAACTTTGAAGCTGTAGCTTGAAGCCCTGTGTTTGAGGAAATCGGCAGGAAGCCTTGGACACCACCTAGGTTTCGTGCTAGTTGGCACTCACCAGTCAGTCAGCAGGCGTATCTGCAACCCTGAAGAAAGGAACTTATGTCCCTCCTGAGATTCGAACCCGCGTCACCCACTGCTGCAGTCACAGACGTTACCACAGAGCTATTCGGGCTCGTGATTGACCTCCTGTAGGACTGTATTGGATACTTTAATTGGACACTGGTTACTAGTTTGATGTATCTAGTCCTTTGTTTGGTGCAGACTGAATTCTATCAGTCAGGTTTGCAATGTGGCCACCATTCTAGGTAGCTCACCATCACGGTGCACATTATTTGTGATATTAGATGGTTGGAGGCGTGATGGCGAGCTACCTAGAATGGTGGCCACATTGCAAACCTGACTGATAGAATTCAGTCTGCACCAAACAAAGGACTAGACACATCATACTAGTTAAAACTAGTGTTCAATCATATATATATGCCAATGCAGACCACTACCGAAAGCACTAGCTATATTGAGTCATATTGTATATCGAGTTATAGAGGGTGGTGCATATCGCACAGCTTTTTTTTCTGCTGATTACATTTTGAACAGATTGTCGAAAATAACATTAGTTATAACTAACTGAATTACCAAGCCACTGAGTTGTGAACCAGACTTATTGTGGAAGGGTTGACCATGCTCCCGAGTTTCGCGCAGGCTGAATTGAGTTATTATTGTCATTGTTTCTCTTGGAAACTAGTTGATGTATTACCTGTTTCGGGCATTTTAATCTGCGTAACCTAAAGATTTGTATCCCCTTAGAGTATGTGTGTGTGGTGTGTTAAATTGGATTGTTGGCAATAAGCTTTTCTGTGCATGACGTTAAATGCTAAAGTAGCAGCTATCTTCGAATGTTTTGGCATCTGACCTGCTACTGTCAAATGTAAGGTGACGCTGTATAACTGGTGTGCACCGCTTACCACCTTAAAGATAGGAAGTGCAGTGGTGGTGGAGTATGTTGACCACTTCGCTTATTTGGGAAGTTGCATCAGCCCCAATGAGCTGATCGCTGACAAAATCCTAGCACAGATACAAAAGTCTCTTGTTGCACTTGATAAATACGCCATCTCCGACTGTCTGTCGAGCAAAGGACGCATCTACTGTTCATCAATTCACTCTGTACATCTTTATGCCTGTGAGATATGACCATTGAAAGTGGAAGGCATGAAAAGCCTGGGTAGCTAGCTGTCTTTGATCATAGGTATCTGCGTTCTATCTCCCGTGTGTGTGTTGGATGGTGGTAGAATAAGGTGATCAATATTGAGGTTAGGCGTCGGTGGTCGAGTGGTAGGTAGGTAAGGAAGGGAAATCAATCGATGAGGTTGTTGTCTGATGAGAGATGTTAGGATATGTGTTACGCATACGAGTAAGCCATCGACCGCCTTCCTCGATGATGGGCAGTGTTAGCTGACTGACATAGGATGGATGAGGTTGGAAAAGAGTTAGTTAGCTAGTGGTGGTCAAACGAAAATATGGCTTCATTAGTCAATAAAATCCACAAAATCGTTGTCAATACCTGGCGCAGATGCATTCCCTCTTTATCATTTGTTTTGAAACCAGTCAGTCATAGATCACCCAGTTATAGTTATTATTATAATAACAGTTTTAATGTATATACAACAAGGAAAAATTAGTTTACGCAATCAATGAAATCAGACAAGTGTAGGCTGTGTATTCAATGACAGACATTCCAGCAAAACAAACAACAATGTCATCATTATCAATCATTATCCTCATTTTGAATAATATATTACGAGGAATAAATAATAATTGTGTTCACGTGTTTTTTTTCGCTTCATCAAATATATTTTTGTTTGTTGCCTTTTATTCAACAACTCGTGTTTGTGTGTATGTGTGTGTTGATGAAAACAAAGATAAACACACACTCACACACACAACAAACCTTGTTCAGTCATGAGTGCACACTGACGAAAAGTTCCAGACTAGGACGAAACACCTATCCAGTGCTCTTTTGATTTCCTACGTTTTTTTCCAAATGATACTGGTTTATGATAAAGTCCTGCACTGAAATACATTTTTTAAAAATCCCTTCACAGCCAAATAATAACTTGGCCAATCTGAAATGATCGCATAATGTTGACCTTGTGTGATTGGTGATTAGCGTTTCTGAACATGTAGGAAAAAGCGTACGTCTCCAAATGCCATTACCAGGCATCTCCTTGATACCGGGTCATGAGGTGGAAATCTCAAAATCATCCTTTAAAATTATCAATGGACAAAAAACCTCAATTATCCTCAAGTTTTTGATGGGGTGCTAGACCGAAAATCAATAGACGAACAGCTGTCAGTATCCAGCTTGTTTCATGTTCTCTACTGATGCAGCTCATGATAAATCTGTATCTCAAGTTTTTGAACAATTCTATCAAGCTGAAGCAACCTGATATATGTGTGTGTGTGTGCTCAGAAAGAATCAGTTTCATCAGTTTTCCTTGGCCTGTCTGGCTACTGGATGTTTTCACTGTCTCTCTCTCTCTCTCATTTGGATTACGTAATCTTCGGCTTTGACCTCAGACACATCTCCCCTTTGATACAGTGTAATTTAACTTGTCTCTTGTTTCTGTGGTTTGGGTAAGACTCAGTACGTTGTTACCCAATGTATTAATTATTCATGATCTTACTCACCTCTCGTCGTTAATACGTAACTCGTTAACCATTGTTTAAACTTGAACTCCCTGTGTAAAAAGTATATAAGCGTAATTTTCTGAGCACTGTTCACTAAGTCCGGAGCCTCCTGACAATTAACACCATATAAAATTTGCAAGTATGTTAAAACTTCTCTTTACATAAACTTAAGCCTAATTTATTTAGGCTGTAAGCTAGCAGCTGATGAGAAGCCACTGTTGTCGTTCTTGCTTTATTCAAGTTGGTGTTAGTTTCGTTTATCTTTTCTGTCTTTCTCTACTTTTTTTACTACTTTGTCAAAAATAATAATATAATGAATTGCTTGTATTCTTAATAAGTACTTATACTACAGTATGGAATTCTCAGCATTTGGTACAACACTTTGTACAGTACTACTTAAATAGAGTGATGAAGGTAAAGTATCACGTCACAGGGGTGCGAACACCCCAATAACATTGAATGCATCCTAGTCTTTGGATAACAAAATCTGTCATTATTATAGATAGCGCTAATATGAACACTATTCACAAATTAAAGTGTAAATTTCACTCCGATCACATTTTTGTAAGTAGTGCTGTTTGGACATGTGTTAATAACTCGTTAGGGATATGTTTGGCTGATGGTGTTATTTATTTTTATTAGTTTTATTATCGAAATTTTCCCAGTAAAGTAAATAGTCGTCGTTCCTCTTAATGGAAGCCATAGTGTAATTCAATCGTGAGGGCTTCCGGGGAAGAAGAAGACTGTGGAACAGCAAAAAAAACAACAAAAAATAGCTAATCTTTCACTCTATTACGGATAAAAAATTTTATTTTGATAAAATCACACAGTGTAGTGTTGTTATACAGTGTATATTTACTACTGATATGACCGCACATTTCGAGCACAATTTATTACTGCTCATAATCTCATATCAAGGCACTACTCACACATCACTTTATTGCTTCGTCGTTTATATATACATGAGTAAAAATTGATGATTAGACATTTGAATAAAAATCAATGAGATAAGATAATGTACATACAGAAATAATAATATGAGTGATATCAATCAAATACAATCAGATGGGAAATAAGACGAGTGTTTTATAGTCAAAATAAATAAGTAACTTGTTAAAATGTTGTGATGTGTTTGAATTGAATTAGCATTTTAAGATTATTTATCATCCTCCTGTGATTTGACTGACTAGTGGTAATAATATCTTCCATATCTCTGGTATTTGCATTGAGTCATTTCTGTTGCATGTGTTGGGTGTAGACTCAATGAACCAGGATTCAGCAGTCAATCTCTCCGTCTCCACCTGCCTATGTTACATTTTAGAATTTCGACTTTGTCCCACCCTATTGTGTGGTTGTGTGTTAATGCATTCAGTGCAATGCAGTGCCGAGTGCTTTTTCTAAATTATTTATCTTCGTGGGATCAATCATTCTAACCTTAGCTAAATTCTTATGTTCTGACAATCTGACTACTCCCGATCTACTAGTTTGACCTATATAGTTGACCTAACTCACAGTCATTGCAAGCTATTTTGTAAATTATATTATTTTGTCTAATTGGGTCAACCACGGGTCCTTTAGTCTACAGAGCTTGTCCCTGAGTGAGTGAGTTTGTAGGTTTGAATGCCACCACCCTAATTCCTGATTTATTGAGAATCCTACGTAGGTAGGGTCCCAGATGTCCCTCCCTCTTATATGGTAAAACTGTAGTTTTACGGATGCCAAAGTAGAGATGTCTTCGTCGTCGAGCAATGTTAACAGAGGAAACGAGCTACGGGTGATCAAACCAAGACCTTAAGTCTTTGACCGTCTCTGTTTGAAGCAAGAAGGTGGGGTGTTAGCCTCCTGGATAGGGTCCGCGAGACGCTGAGAATAAGTGGCTGGAGGTGATACCGTGACATGCCTCAAAATCCTTCTCAATGGTGCAGATGTTTTCGCACTTCTTATCAAACTCTAAATCTTTTAAATTTTGCATTACTTTCTGTGTAACTTTGATTTTCACATACTTTCATTCCTAACATGTGTGTGTGTGGTTTTATGAAGTCTGACAAGTTGAACTACTGCATTTTACGTCAATAATGATTCAGTCGGGTTCAATTCTCCATCTTCAGGTTAATCAATCAAAAGTATGCAATGCGATTTTTTTGTCATATTGACACTCAGTGTGTTTTAGATGACGTATGCAGTTAACAAGAAGAAGGAATGAAATAGAAAGCACAATGACATCAGTCTTATCCTTCTGAATTTGTTTTTGTTTTATTCAAATTCATATTGTGGCGTGTGCTACTGATAAGAGAAAGAGAAGAGAACGTTCATGGGTTGTGCAGCGTTAACCAGCGTTGTATTTGCTCCGAAATGTCATCTGGGACGTCAATAACTGCGACTCCGACTCTTCATCCAATGTGGGGAGTGCACGACGTAGTAGATTCGTCAGCTTCACCACCAACACTAGCGGGTCTCCATCTGGTGTCCCAGCTTTGCGGCGCGGGACTGCTGCATCACCAGCAGCTTGTCCGTAGAAATCTGCCACCAATCGTTGAGTCACTTCTATTGCGCATGTGTTGTGTTGGGTGTGTAGACTCGGTGAACCAGGATTCAGTAATCAATCTCTCTTTCTACATCTACCTATATTACTTTTTAGAATTTTGACTGTGTCTCACCCTATTCTATGGTTGTGTGTAATGCATGCATGCAGTGCTATTGCTGAGCTTTTTTCTAAATTACTTATCTTCTCGGGGTCAATCATTCTAACCTTAGCTAAATTCTTATCTTCTGATACATCTCACTACTCCTGATCTACTGGTTTGACTGGCGTATGTAATTGACCTCACTCACAGTCATTGCAAGGTATTTTGTAAATAATATTATTTTGTTTAATTGGGTCAACGGACAGGATTCTTTAGCCTACAGCTCTTGTCTTTTAGTGAGTTTGTAGGTTAGAATGCCACCACCCTAATTCCTGCTTTATTAAGAATCCTACCTAGGGGGGTTTCAGATGTCCTTACAACGTAAAACTACTGCAGATGCCCTATATTCTTTCTTATTTCAGTTATCATTACTTCTATTTTAGTCACCTTGGTGATGAATACGCCTGTACAGAAACTGGTCTAACTTATAAAACAAAAAACTGATACGCCTCATTAACTATAATTGGGAACAGTTTATTTTTCTTTAAGTCATACACAAATAAAACGTCATAAATGTGATTTTTTAGGCAGATACCACGCCGTATTTTCTGATTGGTCGGCTCAAGGTCACTCGTTTGTTTTTTTCGCATTCCTACCATAGGATACGTGCGATACTTGAATTTTTGTCGAAGACATTTTTCGCTTCTTCTTCAATTGAAACGTCATTGCTGTTGTTGTTGCTGCTGTTTCTGCACTGTTTTTTTTTGGAAGAAAAGAATTTTCTGTTTAAATTGATCATTTGTCCATCTGAAGACTAGTGATAAAAATGAATTTTATAATATCACCCATCTATCAATCACTGTGTCTTTGTAAAATACGTAAGCTCATTATTTCTATGTCGTCCAATCTGGTGATAATGGAAGTAGGTGGTGGTGGTGGTTGTTCAACACACCTGATCTCCCACTTCCACACACACACATACACACGCACAAACTCTCTCTCTCTCTTGATTTATCCATGTCTTCGTCTCTCAATTAGTCAAGAAAAATGTTATTCCTATTCTAATGATAATTACCGTGGTAACGGAGAGAGGCGTACGTGCGCGCGCACACGTGCACACACCCACACACGTACACACAGTCACTTGTAAACACACACACACACACGTGCATACCATATACAGGTGATAAACAAAAAATGTGATGTACATGTTTTTTTTCCAAGCATTATGTCCCCTAATATGTATCCAGTCCAGTGTGTTGTGCAGTTGTTGTCTTTAATTTGTGCATTGTGACTTTTTTTCCTTCTGTCGTCGTCATGTTTGTTTATTTGTGTTGTTGTTGCTGTTGCTGTTGTTGTTGTACAGGTTGTATAAAAAACAAACAAAGCAAATACCAATTCACATTTAATTTATTTATGTGATATTTACGTCAAATATATATACATGCTTTCTATTTTTTTCTTTCTTTCTTTCTTTCTTTGTTTTTCTCCATCTCTGTAATCCATTTTTTCTCTCTATAATATTGTAAGGCATACGAACAGAAGGGAATAAATTTGTTGCATTATGCATATGTAGATGATGGTTTCCATTCACAACACCTGTATTCTGCTTAAGTGTAAGAAGTGTAGAGACACACTTGGTCACCACCACTGTGGTTTAGAATGTATTTCTTTCCAATATTATTTGGAGGATTTCATCATGAGCTGGCATCAGTTAGAGAACCATTGGAAAATCACGAGGGGAGTACTGGACAGATGTTTCGTTCTAGTCTAGGAATGAATCTTCAGCAGTACACTCCCACCGACAGGGGTTCGAACCCAGGACCTTCTGGTTACAAGGCGAGCTCGCATACCATTAAGCCACTGGGACCCGATCCAATGGCCCATGAATTCTAACTTCTACCAATTCACGATATAGCGCGACCCCTAGCCAATATTTTCGGCGAGTATTTGTCCTCACAACCGACCTCCTCCACCCTACTGGTCACGACTTCTCACTGGAACCCCAGGTAACTACCTACCTGAATAGGGCCAGTCGCCAGTGAGCATCTCATTGATTTTCAAGTATTGGTTTGTAGGGATTTGGTTGATTGGTTATAGGACTTCATCATGAGCTAAGATCGGCCATTGGAAAACCTGGGAGTACTGGACAGCTGCTTCGTCTTAGTTTGAGACTCTTCAGTGATACGCACCCACCGGGGTTCGGACCTGGGTCCTTCTGGTTACAAGGCGAGAGAGCTCGTAGACTATTAAAGTCACTGGAACCCGATCCAATAACCAACCAGCCCATAAATTCTAACTTCTGCCAATTCATGGCATAGCGCGAGCACTTCCCAATGTTTTCTTTTTCTTCGATGAGTAACTGTCCTCACCTTCAACCTGCTGTACCCTACTAGTCACAGCTTCCTTTTCTATATTAGATAAGTTTATTTTAAATATCACAGCAGTATTAACAACTGGATGGGACAAGATTTCCAGGATAAATTAATTATTGCGAACTTTAGTCACACGTCTTTTCACAGTTTGTCTCTTATATTTATTTTCTTCGAGTTTCACCACGGATTGATATCAGTTGGGGAACCACTGGAAAATCAGCTCTGGAGTACTGGACAGCTGTTTCATCAGCCTAATTTATGAATCATCGGCAGTACACACCCATCGCCAAGGTTCTAATCCAGGACTTTCCGGTAACAAGACTAACGAGCTCGTATACCATGCTCGCTAGTGACTGGCTAATAGACAGAGTTTCCTGGAGTTCTGGTCAGAAGTTTTGACCAGTAAGGTACATCTAGTCAAGTGTGAGGATGGATTTCTTGCCGATGACATTGGTTGGCGCGAGTCGCACTAAATCACGAATTGGTGGAAATTAGAATTTTCAAGTATTGGTTTGTAGGGATTTGATTGATTGGTTACAGGAATCATCATGAGCTGACATCGGGTAAAGAACCATTGGAAAACTAGTTGCGAGTACTGGACAGCTAACTGTTTCGTCTACCCAGTTCCGGTCTCTTCAACAGCGCGCATCCACTAACCGGAGTTCTAGTCCAGGATCTTCCAGGTACAAGACTAACCAGCTCGTAGTCCATTCATCTGCCACTGGGACCCGATCCAACGACCAGCTCATGAATTCTAACTTCTGCCAATTCACGACATAGTGCAACCGCTAGCTAGTGTCATCCATGGCGAGTATTTGACCCCTAGTTGTCACGACTTCCCACTAGAACCCAGGTAAATAACCTCCTACCTGAATAGAGCCAGTCGCTAGTGAGCATCTCATTAGTTTGTAAGTATGGGTTTGTAGGGATTCGAAGTTAGAATTCATAGGCCATTGAATCGGGTCCTAGTGGCGGAATGGTATACGAGCTTGCCTCGTAACTGGAAGGTCCTGGGTTCGAACCTGCAGTGTGGGTGCGTTCTGCCGATGATTCCCAAAGTACGACAACGGAAACAGCTGGCTGTCAAGGAGTCCAGTGTTGGTTTTCAATGGTTCTCTAACTGATATCAATCCGTTGAAAATTATATATTTTCTCTCTTTAAAACTTCCCTTTGTTGTTTACCACTTTCCATATCTCCGGTATGGGCGACGTTGCGTTATTCTGATTGACTGCACGTGTTCGGTGTTGAATCGATAAATAAAGCTTCAGTGATTAACCTCTCTCTCTCACTGTCCACCTAACTATGTATTACTTTTTAATACTCTCACACTGTCCTACACAACCTATTGTGTGGTGATTACATGCAAGTGAATGCAATGCAGTGCAATGGCTGAGCTTTTTTCTAGGTTGTTTAACTGTCTAGCGGGTCAATTATTCTCGGTCTAGCTAAATTTTCATGTCCCAATAGTATATTTGGCCCCTACCTACTAATTTGACGACCTATGTAATTGATCTGAAAGTCATTAATTGCATGGTATTTGGTAAATGATATTAATTTTTTAAATTCTTTAATTGGATCTATTGGATCCTTAAGCCTACTTACAAAGTTTATTTCTGAGAGATTGTTGGTTGGTTGGTTGATCAGTTGGTTCAAATGCCACCCTGACTAATTTTAGCCTCATTTGAGTGTCTTACGTAAGGCCTCTGGCGTTACTTCTTTATTTGGTAGTACTAGAGTGGCTTTGAATTCCATATTATTTCTGTCATTTTTATTGCTTGTCTTAGTTTTTCTATGGTTCTTCATATTATTTCTGAATAAATTCTGGTGGGTAGTGCGTTATCCACGGGTAATATTGTCTTATCCCCTGAGCCGGTGAAAAGGTATATTTTTCACTACGTTGAGTCTCACTTGTTCCAAGTTGTGTTGCCCACGGACGACCGGCAAACCCTCCCCTTCAGTTATGCTCACATTTTTGCCCTGTGAAGAGGAGTTAGTTGGAGAACGACTGCAAAAAGGTCGAACCTTCCCTCGTTTTCTTCAAAAATTGCACATCCCAAGTTGCAGTAAGGTGATAGGGTCTTCCGAATGGAGGCAACCTCGATCCAGTAGTAGTCTCCTGTTGCTGGGCTCTACTATCACCACAACCATATGAGGTGATCGCTTTTTCTGTTTCATGTTTTTTTTGTTTCAAGAGGAAACTTAAGCTAAAAGTGTATAATAATAAATTAATGACTTGTTTTGGTGTGATTGTGTTTTTGTAATTGTTTGATTCACAATATACTGAAGTCCCGGCTGACAACTGCTACCCTGTCGTGGTGCTCAGGCTTGAATACTGCGGATGACCCAACAAGCTACACTGAATGGTACTTATGTTCCTTCCACGCCAGGGAGATTGTTTGATAGCGATCAGTGTCTACAAGCATGGTATGTGCTTTGTGTCGTCTATGTGAAAGATGCTATTACAAGATTGGCAGGAGCTGGTACCTGCACTCACTCTTGCTTGCAGATGAATCGCTTGAAGTTGTCGATAAGTTCATGTATCTTAGCATTTTTGTGAGTACTATTGGAGATGTGACAGATGAGATTTCCAACCGTATGTTGAAAGCTAGGTCGGCATAGGTCAACTTGAACCACCTTTGGCGCCACTGTGACGTTAGCCTACCTGTCAAAGGTCGGGTGTACAATGCTTTGGTGCGGGCCGTCTAGCTCTACCCCTGTGAAAGCTGACCTTTCCGATCTGAGGATATGTGGCAACTTACTTACTTTACTTTACTTCGGCTATCTCCTACGGGAGGATGAGCCGGCTTCATGAACATCTCGAATCATCGCTGCCCAGGCGCAGCGATCGTTTGTAAGAGACTTCATGGAGTTTCATGGGAATTTGGTACGAGTGATGTCCCCAGAATCGCTCGGCCTTTTGTTTCAGAGTGCAGCTCTAGCCTTTACACAACCAAGTGTGACCTACAAGGCAGTAGGAGTGGAGTAGGGAGTCCACTATCCATTGGCAGCCGGTGACCGGAGTTCGGTTCATACGCCTTTTTGAATGGGGCCAGACATCCAGGACATCCAACAAGCCCTTTGTCCATACGTCAGCCGGTGAGCACCATTGAGCTTCATACGCCAGTCGTTGGAGGTTTGGAATCAGGGTTTAGCTATCTCCCCTACACTGTCATCCAATGGACAGCCAACCCGGTGAAGAGCGCCGGGCATCCGCATATTCGATCATCGTGATCTCCGTAGAATTGCTTGCGTTCGATGGTATAATCGTGTGAGTAACTCTGAGGTCCGGCGGTGTATGTTTGGACGCAGTGGAGATCACCATTCACTGATTTTCGTTATCTGCTGGAAACAATGAGTGATATTATATGGAGGTGTAAATGTTGAGCTTTTCAAAAAGACAAAAAAACTTCATCATATCCACATGACAGAGAGTCTCAGAGTTGTTTTTTTCCTTCATGATAATATCAGCAATTGTACTGAAACGTTGATGACCAGTTGAATAGGTTTCAGCATACACCAATATTAGTTGAAAAAATCTTCGAAAATCAAACAGCACTGAGTATCTTTACTGAAATAATGGTGAAGATTTGTAGCTCAGGTAGGTAGATGATTTTGAATTAGTTATATTCTCTGAGGAGCTGGTTGGTTGCAAAGTTTTCTTCGTCTCCCTCCTTCTAGACAATATCGCTTCAGTACAGGTTTTTAGTATAAAAATGAAATTATTTGAATTCTCTATAGTTTGGTTTGTAAGGATTAGTTATGTTTTACGAGTTGATCACGGACTAATATCAGTTAGAGAACCATTGAAAACCAGGGAGTACTGGACAGCTGCTGTTTCATCTTAGTTTGGGAATCACCGGCAGTACGCACCCACTGGGATTCGAACCCAGGATCTTCCGGTTACCAGGCAAGCTCGTATACCATTCAGCCACTGGGACCCGATTCAATGGCTCATGAATTCTAACTTCTACCAATTCGTGATTTTAGCGCGACCCCAACTATTATCGTTGGTGGGACGTCCATCCACACACGTGACATCTAATTGGACCTCACTGGTCACGACTTCTCACTAGAACTACAGGAAGCTCCAACCTGTAGCAAGTCACTAGCGAACATCAGAACTTGAATTCTCCATGGCAACCATTGTCATGACTGGCTGTTGATTTACATCTCTATTGATCAATAGAGAACATAACTAATTCAAGAACATCTGTGCCGTTGTTCAATGTCCCATGGTATTCATTGCCTCTGTGATTGATATTCCATCCTGACAACATGAAATGGCTATGTGATAAGCAAGGGATCTTAGTAAAACATTGTTTAAAAGTAGCCGCATCGGTGCAGATGTAGTCACTCTACAGTTTCTTCGCAATTCATTCTGAATATTTTCACCACAACTCTCTTCATGTAACTTGGTTTCCTGAAGTTTTTTTGACAACTTGACAGGATTCGACTGCCTTATTTATATCTTTTCCGTTAAAAAACTGCTGCGTGGAATCGTTTGTTAGTGTGCTACTAAACTCAATGTTAATATCACCTCAAAAGTCGTATACACACTAAGTGAAGCCTTACTCAATGTGGGCAACTTGATTAGTACCGTCTATGTGCCCCTACACAATAGTCGTGTGTCATGAAACTGGATTTCAGAATGAATTAACCTCAAACTATATACAAGAATTAAGATTGTATCGCCGCAGTGTTCAATTATTGTGAGATAGAGGTCATTGAAAAATTCACACTTTTAGCTTTATGAAGGAAGTGAATATTCATCCACTCCTTGTGAGAATTAAGCTCTCGACTTACACCCAATTGGTCACAAGTTCGAGTCCCGCCCCGCTTACTTCAAACCTGGCAATAAGTGTGTAGCGTGTTTATTTGAGATTTTTGGTATCTCTACATAGCGAAATTAGGTACACCTTATGTTCATATTAGCGTTTGTGCACAGATCTTTCGTGTTGTGCCTGCTACTTCTGCTCTTCCTTCATATTGTTTGTTTCTTTCACTTCTCTCATGTTTCTCCACAACCCTGAATCATTTGCTTTATCTGACTGATGTCAAGTTTATCTCCCTGCTATCTGATATTTTTTCTCTTTATGAGCAGCATACGTCACATCGTGTTTGTTATCTATGAGTTTCAGTTTGGATGGATTTTAACGTAAACTAAAAAAAGAACATTTAACCCTTTTTTTACCAACTAATCAATAATAAATAAACATGTAAGCATATTACAGGCACCAAGAGAGATGCCCCACACAAGATCTACTAGTTTGTACGAGGGACTGAGATACTGTTTATCTGGACCCTCAAACCATCATCTTATGGAACCCCATCCCACCAGCCATTCGCTTGATGTTCGATTCTCACAAGGCAGTGAGCAGTAGGGCAGCGTTCGCATGGTTTCCCGTCACTACAACAGGTTCATAAGCCTTTCGCCTTCAGGAATGCATAGGTTTGAAATCAGGGTTTCTCAGCTATTCTAGGTAGACACCAGTTCAATTGTATGTGCCAGACGTTCACATTCTCTTCTTCCTCTTGTGAGAAACATCTCCGCCGTACAAACACAATGAATATTACCTATCTGACAGATGCTATGAACGAACGTGCGACCACATGAAAGGACTTACCAAAGTCTATCCATCCTCAGCTATAGCAGGTCGTTTATGTGGATTATATAAATAGTCAGCGATTGTGTGTATGTGAAAGGATTGCCTAATTAGTGGTAAAATTCTAGTCATATTTGAATTGTATCATACGATAAGATGATGGTATCCATGACAAATCAGTTGTAAATAATGAAAGGCTTCTTTGTTTTCTTCGTTTCTGTGTCTATAGTACACAGTTAGTTATTTTGAATCATGAATCATGACAAAAATAATCGAAAATTTAAGTATATATATATATATATATATATATATATATATATATACGTGTGCATATACGTAAGCATTAATTTACGATAGTAGTTTAAATGTTAATCGATTTATTGGTCGATATATATATATATATATATGTATTGATTTTTTTATTTAACATCTTTTCGTGACATAAATTAAGTATATGCATTGATTGATTGTTATATTTTGTGTGTGTATGTGTGTGTAACAGTATAATAATAATGATGGATTTATTTATTATTAATTCAACAGGAAAAATCAATATATAAACATATATATATATACCTGAATATTGAATATGTATTCTATTTTTGTACGAATGACGAATAACACCTTAACAGTGTTGATGCCTGGACTGACAGTAATCCATCCATATGTTACGATGTCATTCTCAGGTACAGGATTAACAATGAACTAATCTATGGACACACAATGATATTAATGTATTTAAATCGACTAGCAATTTTCATTCAGTGACTATCTGCAATAATTAGCCTTGGTTGATGGTGGTGGTTGCAGTGGTGGGGTTGGTCGTTGGTGAAATGCGGTGACCTGATCAACAGAGTTGGGTCTCTTGGTAGGTAGGTAGGTAGCTATCTCTGCTGATGATGATGGTGAACGTTGGCCTAGTTTTATGAATACGTCGTATGACGTTTAGCCATCACATCAGGCCTTAACTGCAAGAAATTCCTGTACTATTTTTTCAAATCAAATTAATTCAGTAGTAGTTTTCCATATTTTAGTAGTAACTCGAGTTCATACCAAGAAATTTGCATTATTAATTTAACTAACTGCAATTTAAACTGCTAGTCAGTCAAACAAACAGTAAGCATATGTATATTTCTCAAACACACAATGTACTTTGTTTGTGTATTCCTTGAGCGAACTGAGACACACATATACAAACATTAATAAACGTACAATTAGTTATTGTCATATAAATGGGAATAAATAGTATAGAGTTAGCATTATCATTAATCCCTTGGATTCCGAGGGGAACTTAAGGCTTCAACAACACATCTACACTTTGCTGTATTTTCTGCTGACTTCTTCAACTGGCTGACCCCACGGTTGCCCCTAATCTCTCATCTACCCCTTACACGATCTCGTCCATGTCACCCTTGCACCGATGGCCCACTCGTCGCTTCCAATTGGGGTTCCACTCGAGTAATGGCCTATCTGGCACTCGATGTCATTTGACGGTCTCCTTAATGTATGCCCGATCCGTCCCGATTTTCTCCCACATATTTGTTGAGTGATCGAATCTTGGGTGGTTTGTTCACCAACTATCAACCAAAGGGTGTGTGTACTGCTCAGCAGTCCACTCTGTCCTCCTTTATGGCTGTGAGACCTGGCCATTGAGAGTGGAAGACATGAAAAGATTAGCTGTCTTTGATCATAGGTATCGGCGTTCTTTCTCCCGTGTGAAGTGGTATAATAGGGTTAGTAATATTGAGGTTAGGCATCGAGTACTAGGTAAGGCGGGGAAATCAATCGACGAGGCTGTGAAATTACATCGACTGAGATGATTAGGACATGTGTTACGTACACATGCCTAGTCATCGCCTTCCTCGGTAACGGGCAATGTTAGCTGCCATAGGGTCAGGCTGGAAAAGAGCTAGCGGCGGTCAAACGAAAACATGACTTCATCAGTCAATGAAATCCACAACAGTTAGTTTGAACCACATGAGAAGGTGCGGACTTCCTGGTTGGGGTCGTCGGGACGGTAAAAACCAACGGTTGGAAACAATTGGTGACATGGCTCAAAATCGTTGTCAATGGCTAGCGCAGATGCATCCACTTTTTGTGACTTATGATTTCCAATGAAACTATTTTGTACTTCGTTTTTACTATTCCTTTGTCTCACACCTCTGTTTACTGTCTATATTATGCATTCCTCTACTTTCTTCTGTTGCTTTGTGTGCTACATGGAGTGTGGCAACTTGAACTGCCGCACATTGGTGCAAAGTTCTATGTCGAAAACCGACCGACCGACCGACCGAGATTACTGGGCAGCTGTTTCGTCCGCCTAGTGTGGGATTCTTCATCAGTACTCACTCGTTTGGTTTTGAACCCAGGAATTCATGGGTCATTGGATCGGGTCCCAATGGCTTAATGGTCTACGAGTTCCCACATATTAATTCATCATATATAGCTTTATCTAAAATTGTTTTATGAATGAATCAAATGTGTGACTGTATGAAAATTTACAAATTAGCATATTATCGTTGAGTTAAGCGCCAGATTATTATCAATAATATGTTTTGCTTGGGTTTGGAAAGTGTGGTAAAGTGTGTGCTCGGCTAAAGCGAAAAAGAATGGGTCACAACATCTAAAGTCATCTAAAGTAGAATGAATTATCACTAGAACTATTAATACTACCTTATGTAGGATAGATCAATGAATAATCAATCAATAGACGGTGATTCTAAACTAGATCAGCCCAAAACGAAACTATCCAATAAAGAAAGACCTTGAGATAAATCTCTACCGACCAATCAGATGCATCCAAAGTAGAAATGCGTGATCTGAAAAAAATAGGGCAAGAGTAAACAATAGACACCAAAGTCGAATGACGTTGACTGACCAATCAGATAGCTCAGAATTACAAATGGTTGCTAGTCATAATCCTCGCTGAATATGTCTCCTAGATTTGGTTTTCGACTTCTCTGTGGAAAATGTGTTGATAGAGAGGAATAAAACATGCATATGTGGAGGGATAATGACTCCGCAAAAGTATTGCCGTGCTATTGATGGTTATACATTCAGATGCAACCACTATATATGAAGAAGTCTGTATAAGTTTGTAAATCGTACATAGTTGGTGATTTTTTTAGACACTTTCTTCTCGAAATCAAAGCTCTCCCTCAGTAATATATTGCGTATATGCAACCAGTATCTGTTACAGCTGAAGAAACAGAGGATACATTGGTTTGATATGTCTACAACCACTTCTATGAGAATCTGGAACCAGCTTTTGCAGCATATTAGAGATATATACTTTATATGATTCATTTTTATTACATATATATCGTAGATACACTTCCCTGTAAATTAAGCACCACTTTTCACCTAGAAGAATCTGATTGGCTGTTTCAAGGTCGTCTGAAGTTGGTGTCTATTCTTTACTGTTACCAAAAGTAGTTTATACTAAAGTAATGTAATGTTAAAAAGTAATTACACAAGGTAACTGTTTCTATATTATATATGTTCCAAGATAAGCTTCCAATTTCTTACAGGAACCTTTATAGTAAGGTTAAACCAACTCCTGTACGTGATATTCATCGAGATAACTGTAAATCACCGTGTGTGTTTTTTTGACTCATTATTCACCGCTCTGATCCTCATTTCTCAGGGGACTCTAGAAACTTTCAACACAGAATTTGTGTGAGTCCCATTGAAAGGATTAACGAAATCATCGGTATTGTTGATCACATTACGAATATATATATATAACCCAAGGAGGATAGTTGGCCGACTACACATTTTCAGTCTTCTAATGAGCCTGTTGTTCTAAGAAGCAATACTTGCAATTACTCGATTTTTGATGAAATTTGCGGTGTAATTCGTACACAGCATCCTTAATTCCGCCTACATACTAAGGACGCATCTGATTGGTTGCTCAAGGTCACTGATCTGTCCATTAGGGCTGTAGTTTAGAGTCAACCAACAGGAATCACCTATCTAGGTGCCTATATATATAGAGAGAGAGGGAGAGAGACTAGAAAACGCTTCAAATCAATAAGTTGATAAACAGACTTTTTTTAACAAAAAATTCAAGAAGGCGAGCCTCAACTCAAAATGACACAGAATTAACAACAATACAATCGAAAACATCAATAAGAGTAATACCCCGAGAGAGAGAAAGAGAGAAACCAATTTTGAGAATAAAAAGAAATCAGCGAAAGTAGAGTTTAAATTAGTATATATGATGTATAATTTGAAAGTGGTTGAAGCTGTGATCCTATTCTATGTAGTGATTGATTTTAAGGCTAACATATATATATATATATATATATATATATATATATGACCTTAAAGCGCAACTAATCACTTTTATAAAAGGTAAATTCGGGTGAGAGTGAGAGAGAGAGAAAAAAAGCAACAAGAACAATGAAATAGGCTTATAATTGATGAAAAGATTTATAGGCACTTACTTCTCTTCACCTATAAATGACCTGATACGGCCGAGGATAGATAGGTGAATTCTGGTCTTCTTCTTTTTGGAATCCTTCTGTGTGTGACTACGCTTTTTTTATTTTATAGCTTTATCGAAGTAAATTCTATTTATGCGACTAGAGATGGAGAGAGAGAGAGGTAGGTGTGTGTTCCAACAAAAGTCGAATAGCGAATTTGATGTTGGATGTTTATCACAGTACTGGTGAATATTAAGGTCTACCTAGGAAGGTTCGGAAAATGCTAATGCCAAACCTATAGTACTTATGAACTCCTGAGTCCATATGAAATGAGTGGCATACACCAACCTGATGTTTTTGTATGAGAATGACTTGCCTCTCCTACTTAGTAGTGAATCAGATTTCAAATTGTATTGGGCAATCACCTTAGGTTGGAGCATCCTACCAAAACATTAACGCTCGCACAGATCGAATTACCATTGAGTAGAGATTAGAGTAGCGCATCTCGTTCTGCCCAACAGCTTGAAATAGACATTACTTTAAAAAATATAACTTTCTCCAGGACGTCAATATATTCTGAATGAATCATTATCTAGATAAAAGTAGAAATTCAAGTGTTGGTTTGTAGGGATTTGATTGATTGGTTACAGGATTTCATCATGAACTGACATTGGTTAGAGAACCATTGGAAAACCAGCTGGGAGTACTGGACAGCTGCAGCAGGTCGGTTGTGAGGACAAATACTCGCCGAAGACATTGGCTAGCGGTCGCGTTATTTCGTTAATTGGCAGAAGTTAGAATTCACGCACCGACCATTGGATCGAGTCCCAGTGGCTTAATGGTCTCCGAGCTCGTTAGTCTTGTAACCAGAAAGTCCTGGGTTCAAACAGTCAGTGGGTGCGTACTGTTGAAGGGTCCCAAACTAGGACGAAGCAGCTGTCTGGCGGTACTCCCAGGTTTTCCAACAGTTCTCTAGCCGATATCATCTCATGATGAAAAGTGGTGGGACGATATCTTTTGATTTTTTGTGTCCTCTAGGCTGATTGATTCAACTGTGAAGCTTTCGCCGTCATCGTCTTTCGTGTAGACAACAGCATCGTTTCAGTTGCAGGTTTTAGTATGAAATCAACTTATTTGAATTCTCTTTGAATGAAGATATAATTGTGTCTGCCAACAGACAACCGTTGTCGTGACTGGTTGTCATATTACGTACGTCTATATTGATCATTTTTATTGACATAGATGCTCACCTTGACCGATTTAATGTTTATTGCAGTTCATGCATGCAATTTATTTCAGTAAATTGTATTAATTTTATCTTCTTTATCTGTTGGATGGGTCTTTTGGTTTGTACAATAATATCGAATGACGTGATTGTGCTGGCAGACTGACTGGCTAACAGATAGAATATATTGAGACCGTTTAAAATAGATATAACACACAAACGAGCCAGACAGTCAGTGAGCCAGCACAATCACTTCATTCGATATTATGCTAACTAAAGGAAGATGAAATTAATACTATCTACGAAATAAATTGCATGTATGAACTGAAATGAACATCGTTACATCGTTAGTCAATGTGGGTGTCCCCTTCGAATCCGAATCCAACGACACAAATAGCCTGACATGTATCGATTCATGTAGATAATTATGAACATCAATTTGATGATTGGGATAATGTGGAAATCTTAAATATACAAAACACCAAAAATACCGCCAGGAAACTCCTAGAAGCCTGGTACTTAAGTGAATCAGCCAGTAATTAACAAACACACTAATTAATATAGACCAAATTTACCACCAGCTAAAGAAAAGTAAATCACCTAACAAGAAAATTCGATTTCCAAATCAATAATAATAATCAATAGAGACGTAAATTAACAACCAGTCACGACAATGTTTGTTTGTCGGCAGATACAATTATATCATTATTCATGGAGAATTCAGATAAGTTCATTCTATCCTACGACCTGCGCTGAGGGAAGATGTTATCTAGAAGGGGGACGGCGAAAGCTTCTTAATAAAATTATACGAGCTTCTCAGAGGACACACACAACTAATTCAAAATCATCCACCTGAACTGCAAATATTCTCCATTATGAATTATATATGCCAAAGTTAAAACACCTTAGATAAATAAATGCACTTAACGAATTAGTTAAAAAACAAAAATATTCAATGATTTCACTACAGATCAGTTAAAGAACCACTGAAAATCACAATGTCCTAGTTTGGGACATTCCAGTATCTCGGTCGGTCGGTCGGTCGGTCTTCGACATAGAACTTTGCACATATGTGCGACAGTTCAAGTCGCCACAATCTATGTAGCACGCAAAGCAAGAGAAGGAAGTAGAAGAAATGCATAATATAGACAGTAAACAGTGGTGTGAGACAAAGGAATAGTAATAACGGAGAACGAAAGTTTAATTGGAAATCATAAGTCACAAGGAGTGGATGCATCTGCGCTAGCCACTGAGAACGATTTTGAGCCATGTCACCAATTGTTTCCAACCATTGGTTTTTACCATCCCGAGGGCCCCAACCAGGAAGTCTACATCTTCCTACGTGGCTTAGATTAACTGTTGTGGATTTCATTGATTGGTGCCATGTTTTGGTTTGACCGCCGCTAGCTCTTTTCCAGCCTGACCCTATATCAGCTAACATTGCCCACTGTCGAGGAAGGCGATGACTAGGCATACGTAGCACATGTCCTAACCATCTCAGTCGAAGGAATT
>OX235272.1:105980272-105999986 GCA_944472155.2 Trichobilharzia szidati
TGTTCATATATCTCACCAGAGAAGAAAATGTACTGTGAATATTGGAATATGCATATATGAAGTGAGAGACAAAGAGCTGAGAATAATAATAATAATGCGAAAGTGTATGGAGAAAAAGAATATTTTAATATTATGTTAAAAGTCAATCTGAACCAAGAATATTCTTTTCAATGATTCCTCTTCAGGTTCTTACAATTATAAAATACAATATATGTATTGTCGTTACAATAATGATAGCCAGTTATGCGGCGGATACATCTTTCATGTAGAATAACGCATTAGTTATGAGGTGGGTGTCAAAATAAATAGTCGTATTTGTGTGACAAACGTACTAGTTGCCTGAAATCGATTACAAAATATTGTAAAATGGGAGACAATGGTATTGATTAATCATAATAGATTTGTAGAGTTCGGGGTAGGAAAATTGATAAGTCAGTTCAAGGTTATAAAAGGTGTCAGGTGAGTGAGTGGCTAGTACAAAGTGGTCTGTGTTAAAGAGGAGGAGATAGTAAGACTGCAATGAGAGGTTAATAATGAAATAACGAATGTGTGAAATGAAACAAGTGGAGGCATATATTGAGGAAAGAGATAATATCACTAATAGTAATAAGTCCGGATAGTATAAATGGAAAATTCGATAGTATTGAGAGAATGTTTGCATGAAGGGCATAAATTATGACGAATAATAATAATAATTGTAATAAAAAGCAAAGAAAAAGAACAAAAAAACCAAGAGGGCTAAGGGGAATAAGCACTCTTGGTGATAAGACGAATCATCAATCCAAGTTTGGCCAGGGTAGGAACAGCAATTGGACGTGTTCTTTTTGGATACAAAGTTCCGGTTTAGTCGATCTTATTGCAACAACTTCTGCTATGTTTAGGAGACGTAAGCGAACTGTACGTGATAACGACTTCGGAATTCGGTATACAACCCTGAAAACTGTGTTGACATCAATTTTCCTACCCCATACTCTACAAATCTATTATGACTAATCACCACCACCATTGTCTCCCGTTTTACAATATTTTGTAATCGATTTCAGCCAACTAGCACGTTTGTCACACAAATACGACTATTTATTTTGACACCCCATACATAACCAATCTGTTATTCTACGTTAAAAATGTATCCACCACATCAGTAACTGGCCATTATTCTAATGACAACAAATGCGTTATATTTTATAATTGTGTAAGAACCTGAAGAGGAGAAATTATTGAAAAGAATATTCTTCGTTCAGATTGACTTTTAATTCATAATATGGGAATATTCCAAACTATCAAATCTTAATATTATATCATTTCTTTATCATCGATATTCATATAATTGGATGATAATGGCTGGATGGCTGGGTGGGTTCCACGTGGAACTTTCCATAGATGTGGGCACCAGTTCCACTTGCCACACTCCCTCCATGATGTACCACCACCACAGAAAACAAGAGAAAATAGTAAAAGGATGGATAGTAAACAGAAGTGTGAGTGAGGCAAAAAGAATAGTATTATGGAAGGACAATACAGTTTTATTGGATATGATCAGTCATAGACAGGGAATGCATCTGTAACAGCCATATCACCAATTGTCTGTCTCCAGCTGTCATTGGTTTTCACCATCCCGAAGACGTCAACCAACCAGCCAGCCAGCCAGCCACGCAGTCTACACCTCCCAGTGTGGCTGGTTGGCCGGCTTAAACTAACTGTTGTGGATTTCTTTCCTGGATTGCTTAAAAAAAACTATGTCATACTTCGTAGAACTCTAAAGACTGTCAGTAGGACGAGTGGTATCCCATTGGGTCATATCGTTGACATTGTCACTGATAGCCACTTGATGTCATGCAACAAATTCGCTAAAGGAATTTTGTCAGACTCTGAACACCCACTCTAC
Organism: Trichobilharzia szidati; assembly: GCA_944472155.2. NCBI lineage: Eukaryota > Metazoa > Platyhelminthes > Trematoda > Strigeidida > Schistosomatidae > Trichobilharzia > Trichobilharzia szidati. The sequence goes on from OX235272.1 coordinate 105,982,158, forward strand.
CCGCAGCTCCAACCTTGTCTACTCAGGTAAAACAAGAAGTCTTTTCAGAAGAATTTATGCACGTACATCTAAGTATTGAAAATTCCACTATACAATATTTAGCACGTACTTTATGTGATGAAAATAGTGTCAGGCATGAACTAACTAACCTTCTTTGCACTACTAAATGAACCATTTCCTCCATCCTTACACCATCAAACTTTATTGTCACTGTATTTCTTACATTTATAATCCTCTCAATTTTTTCGTTTTATTTTTTTTTCATAAGTGTGGACATAACTTAAGCTGTGTTATAATTGTTAATTTTGTATTTCACCTCACTATACTATATCAACAAAACATTAAATCCAATAATCTATAACATGCTAAAGTTTCCAAACTGAATTGGCAATACTGTTTGAAACAAACTCACTGTTATTATTATTATTATAAAATTTAATAATCTCAATTCGTGCTTCGAATATTTTTGACTTTATATCGTAAACGTGGACAAATTCCTCTGGTTAATTTTGTTTTAATTTTTAATTTTATTTACGTTTTGAGTAAATCAGATGCAATATTGTGACAAATGCTGAGAATTCCATTCTGTATTATAAGTACTATCTGTTTTGGAATAAAGTAGATTATTATTATTATTATTATTAAAATGTTTTCGTTTGACCACCACTAGCTAACTCTTTTCCAACTTCATCCATCATCCCATGTCAGTCAGCTAACATCACCCGCCAGTTGAGGAAGGCGGTCGATAGTTCAGTGGCATGCGCAACACATCTCCTAACCACCTATATCGATGTAACTTCACAACCATCCCGTCGATTGATTTCCCCCCCTCACCTACCTACCACTCAACAAATATCTAACCTCAATATTAATCACCCCCCACTATACCACCTAACACACGGGAGATAGAATGCAGACACGTATGATCAAAGACAGCTAGCTAGCTAGCCAGGCTTTTCATGTCTTCCATTTTCAATGGTCATGTTTGACAGTCGTAAAGACGGACAAAGTGAACTGCTGCTGAACAGTACACGCATCCTTTGATAGACAGCCAGTTGGAGACGAAGTATTTGTCAAACGCCACACGAAACTTCTGTATCCATGGTGAGATTTCATCAGCCATGCACTCGTTAAGGTTGATGTAACTTTCCAAATAACAAGTGAAGTGGTCAACATGCTTTACCACTTCCCTCGCTATCTTTAAGCTAGGAGTAAGTCGATGTAGTCCAGTCCAGTCCTGTACCATGCATGATCTTACATTTGATGATGATGACGATTCCCAGCCGATGCACTCATAAACCTCGCTTAACCCCTAAGTAACCTCAGGAGTAATGAGGAAAGGATACCAACTACAATCCAGAAAACACAAATAACACACAATCGCCACAGAGACTTCAAAATGTTCAAACCTCGAAGAAGTCCTATGTTCCACTCGAAAGATAAGGAAATGAAAAGAAGATATTGATGGTGTATACACGTACGTTGATTACAAATCGATAATAATAATAATAATAATCATATGACGAACCTGATGAACACTGTAAACACCATCTTCGAGGAGTTTATGACAACCACCGTCAATTAATGTATGCCGCCATAGACGAATTAAACTGTACATACTTGACAAAGATGTAACTGGTCGCCATAACGACTCTGTTTCACTATTTTTAAATAGATAAGATAAAAAAATGAAAACATAAAGATTTATTGAATATTGAATGAAGTATACTGCATTTATATACACAAATAAACAAAATATGCCTACAGGGACAGAGTCAAAATTCTAAAAAGTAATATAGGTAGATGGAGATAGAAAGAGAGAGAGAGAGGCTGATTACTGAATCCTGCCTGGTTCATTGAGTCTACACCCAACACAACACATGCGCAATAGAAGTGACTCAACACAAATACCAGAGATATGGAAGATATTATTACAACCAGTCAGTCAAATCACAGGAGGATAAGAAACAATCTTAAAATTCTATTTCAACTCAAGTACATCACAACATTCTAACAAGTTATTTATTTATTTTACTTTAAAAACACTCGTCTTATTTCCCATCTGATTGTATTTGATTGATAACACTAATATTATTATTTCCGAATGCACCTTATCTTATTGATTTTGTTCAAATGTCAGTTCAAAGAACTTTAATGCTCGCAAACTAGACGTATTAGTCTCTACACGACCGATAGTGATTCCCTGGCTGAAAGATGAAGTACCTAGACTAGCTAGCCACTTCCAATTGTATCTACCAATTTAACTGCACTCCTGTGGTGGAGCGAGTTATATCGGCCGTTGCTCTAGACACTTGATTTTTCGTGCTCACTCGGGAACATCTCCCACTATGGTTAAGTAAAGGTGTAGTGAAAACCATCAACAGTTCGATATTAGCACATCTGGTCCAATCCGGCGGCAAAACCAGTATTGAAGAATCCTTCTCTACCATCTACAGTGTACCAAATAAATTGCCAAAAACATCCACGTATCTCATGCTCCAAACAGCAGAGGCTATCGCGATTCACGGGAAACAACCAGTGCTTTGTGTGAGAAAGAAGCAAGTCCAGCCCCTACTACTGCCCTGGCCGACCTTCAGTGGAGACTATACATTCATGAGTTCTGGTATTACTATTATCTTTCCTAATTTGTCTGTCTGATATTCAGTGTGTATTGTTATGTTGATGCTACTGAACTGTAATATTATTAATATTATTATTGATATTATATTATTATTATTATTATTATATTATTATTGATTCGATGTTATTTAAATGACATTAATGTTGTTCATAACACTAATTCATTCATTCACTCACTATAATGTATACATAACTGTAGAGCCTTATGATGAAGGGGTTATCGAAAAGAGTATCCTTTGTTCACTAACCATTCTTTTGAAAAAAGTTCTAATGGGCGACTTTAATCAGTTTATATCACAAAATATCTAATCATCAATTTCTACTCATGTATATAAACGACGAAGCAAGAAAGTGAGTAGTGTGAGTAGTTAGTGCCTTGATATGAGATTATGAGCAGTGCATAAATTGTGCTCGAAACGTGTGGTCATATCAGTAGTAAATATAACACACTGTATGAACAACACTACACTGTGTGTGATTTTATCAAAATAAAGTAACATTTTATCCATAATGAAGTTATACTCTACCACCGCACAGTGCCTAAGTTTTATCCTTATATGGAAACGTGCTTACTAGACAATAGACATGACAACACGTGCCTTTGTCTAAAAATATCCAAGTGACAACAACAACAATAACAACGTGATTATTAATGGAATGTTAAAAAAAGGCGAACAAATTTATTTTGTTTTGTTATTTTCATTTTGTCGAAGTGATCTCAATCAGCAGATAAACAGACATACGCACACACACACACGCACATTACCCGTGTAAATACTTCTAACTATTGAGAAATATCATCAGTTCAGTATGATGATTATAACTGGCTAACTGACTGATTGGTTTCAACATAGAACAACTCTGCACCGATATGCAGCAGTTCGAGTCGCCACACCCCTTCCTTGTAGCACACAAAGTAAGAGAAGAAAGTAAAAAGAAATACAAAACAGAGAGAGTAGACAGGGATATGAGACAAAAGGAACAGTAATAACTTAGATCAATGTAGTTTCACTGAGTATTATAAGTCACAAGGAGTGGATGCATCTGCGCCAGCCATTGACAACGATTTTGAGCCATATCACCAATTATAAGTTTCCAGACCGTAGATATTACGAACTTCCTGGAATAATTTGAGCGCCAAGTCATATATATCTCCATTATGACCTTCAAATAAACTGACTTCAATTTCTGTGAAAAATTTTTGACTAAATATTTTGATGATTAATAAAATCCGAATAATTCTGCTGAAGAAGCTGTGGCTTACACAGCGAAACGTTCGGAAAAATCTTGTTTTTGATTTTTTCTTAAACACGCTGGGATTAATTTAAATAATTTATAATAAATATCACCAATTGTCTCCAGTCGCCATTGGTTTTTACTTTCCCGAGGACCCCAACCAGGAAGTCTACACCTTCCTATGTGGCTTAAAATAACTGTCGTGGACTCCATTGACTGATGAAGCCATGTTTTCGGTTGACTACAGCTGACTCTCTTCTAACCTGATCCATCCTATATCAGCTAACATTGCCCATCAGTCAAGGAAGGCGATGGGCTAGGCATGCGTAACACATGTCATAACCATCTCTCTCAATCGATGTAACTTCACAGCCTCGTATATTGATTACCCCTCCCTACCTAGCACTCGACCACTGATGCCTAACCCCAATATTACTCACCCTGTTATGCTACTTGACACGGGAGAAAGAACGCCGACACATTTGATCAAAGACAGCTAGCCAAGCTTTGCATGTCTTCCACTCTCAATGGCCAGGTCTCACAGCCGTAAAGATTTACAATGTGAACTACTGAGTAGTACACACTTTCTTTGATCGACGTCTACTAAGTCAGAGATGGTGTAAGTTATCAAATGCCACACGGAACTTCTGTATTCATGGTGAGATTTAGTCAGCCGTGTGACCATTGGGGTTAATGCAACTTCCCACATAGGTGAAGCGGATAACCCGCTGCATCACTTCACTCCCTCTCTTTAAGCTAGGAGTGAGGCAATGTGGTCCAGTCCAGTCCTGTAGCATGCATTATATTACATTTGTTGGGAGCGCACGAATCGCACGCCAAACATTTGCAGATCGCTCACTGCTCAAGATGTTCAGAAGGCTCTGTTCTATTTTGTCAGCGTCTTCACCTAAGAGGGAGGACTATATCATCCGCTTATTCTAAGTCAACGAGGTTATTCATACCCTGGTAACAAGTCAATGCCTGCGACGCTGAAGTCAGTTAGGGTTAAGTCCATTAGTACACCTGTGATGAAATTGAATAAAAAAGCCGATAGTAGGCATCCCTGACGGACTATGATTATAACTAACTACTTTGATTGGAACACCAGTTATTAACTAGTGTAATGTGTCTAGTCCTCTTTGTTTACTGCAGACTGAATTCTATCAGTCAAGTTTGCAGTATGATCACCACATGCCACTAGGTGGCTCTCACCATCACAAGGCACTTTGAATTGTTGATATCAGATGGTTAGAGGCAATGGACCACAGGAAGCCTTGCTGGGGGACCTAGATTTCGTGCTCGTCAGCACTCAACAGTCAGTCAGTCAGCAAGGTGGCGTATCTGTAATCTTGAACAACGACTATCAACTAGCACGAAACCAAATCCCCAACGAGGTTTCCATCCTACCGATCACCTTCAACCATCTGATAAATTTACTAACCTGTGTTTGACTGGAATAAACCATTATTCTGTGAAGTAAAGTGAAATTGAATCAATTCAAGTGTGTGTGTGTGTTTGTGTAGCAAGTATACTCTTGAAAATCATTCACATCAGTCTTGAAAAAAAAACAAGCAGATTGATGTTTCGTAACCATTTTAGTCATCAAAGTGAAATCACTTACGAAAACCAAGAAGTCTTAAAAACTTTTATTATCCTACTTTAGGATGCTCTAACAGTAAAACCCACACACTACCCCACTAGAGATCAAACGAAGGAGGTTTATAAGGTCACACAGTCCGTTGACCATTCATTCAACTATTGAGTTGAAAATAATCAATTTCTACTTGCAGAATGAATCGATGATTCATTTAGACCATTTTTAGTCAAATGTCACAAAATACATCCTGCTGATGTGTTATAGGCAAGTGACGGGTAGAATTAAGTGTTGTGAGTGATAAATAGAACCCACCGGATTATATTGTTAACTTTCTGATACATTCAAGTGTTGCTCCATTATGGATAAGATTTTATTTTGATAAATCACACAGTGGAGTGTTGTACAGTAATATTTACTACTTATGACCACGTTTCGAGCACAAACTATTGCCACTCATAATCATACCAAGTCACTCACTCACACAACTTTCTTGCTTCATTTATATACATGTGTGGAATGGATGATTAGACATTTGAATAAAAATCGATTCAATAAGATAATGTACATTCAGAATTATTCATATGAGTGTTATTGATGAATTACAATCAGATGGGAAATAAGACGATTGTTTTTATAGTCATAATAAGTTACTTGTTAGAATAAAGCAGGAATTAGGGTGGCATTCAAACCTACAAACGCACTCAGACAAGACAAGCTATGTAGGCTAAAAGACCCTGTCGGTTGACCCAATTAGACAAAATAATATAATTTACAAAATACCTTGCAATGACTGTGAGTAAGGTCAACTACGTAGGTCAAACTAGTAGGTCAGGGGTGGTGGGATTGTCGGGACATAAGAATTTAGCTAAGGGAAGAATGGTTGACCGTGAGAAGATAAGTAATTGAGAAAATAGAACCTCAGCACTACATAGCACTGCATGCATTAACACACAGCCACACAATATGAGGGGGGAAAGGTTAAAATTCTAAAAAGTAATATGGGTAGGTGGAGAGAGAGAGAGGTTGATTACTGAATCATGGTTCATTGAGTCTACACCCAACACTACACATGCAACAGAAATGACTCAATGCAAATACCAGAGATATGGAAGATATTATTACCACCAGTCAGTCAAATCAGAGGAAGATAATAAATTATCTTAAAATTCGATTTTAATTCAATTCACACACATCATAATATTCTAAGAAGTTACTTGTTTATTATGACTATAAAAACACTCGTCTTATTTCCCATCTGACTGTATTTGATTGATATCACTCATATTATTATTTCTGAATGTACATTATCATCTTATATTGATTTTTATTCAAATATCTAATCATCAATTCCACTCATGGATATAAATGAAGTAAAACGTTGTGTGAGTGAGTGACTTGATATGATTATCAGCAGTAATAATTTGTGCTCGAAACGTCATCAGCTCTACCAGCACAGTGCCCAAGTTTTATACTTATTTCAAGTGTTGCTTTTTGCAGCGATTTGATTTGATATGTTTCAGGATTTCATTATGCACTGACATCGGTTAGGGAACACCAATAGAAAACCAGCTGGAAGTACTGGACAGCTATCTGTTTCTGTTGTTCTAGTTTGTAGCTGATTCTTCATCAGTACGCACCCAAGGCAGTGTTTTGAACCCAACACCTCCTTACAGTTACCAATGAAATCCCTGCAAACCAACACACTTGTCTTGAATATCAATCTGATGTTCACCAGCGACTGGCTTTATTCCGGTAAGTAGTTAGTTAGTTACCTGGGTGGTTCTAGTGAAAAGCCATCATCAGTGGGGTACATCAGCTTGGGTGTGACGACAAATACTCACCACCAATGACATTGGCTAGTGCCAGTCGCGCTACAATATCGTGCGTGAATTGACAGAAGTTGGAATTCATGCACTGGTGATTGGATCGGTCGGGTTCGCTAGCCTTGTAACCGGAAGATAATGGGTTCGAACTCTGGAGGTGGGTGAATGAGGACTGCTGAAGAGTCAGTCGCAAACTAGGCTGACGAAACAGCTGGCTGACAGTGCAGTACTCCCTGGTGGTTTTCCAATGGTGTTCTCTGACCAATGTTAGTTCATGATGAAATCTTGAGACTTTTAATTTATTATCAGCAAAAACGAGTCGAAAAAATAAAAAATGATAATTAAATTCAACAATTCAATACAAGCAAGCTATATATACAGAATAATAATAATATAAAAATGAGAACCAAAACGAATTGAATGCATAAACAACAACATGTTGATGATAGAAACTCATGCATTAGTGTGAATGTGAGTGTGTGTGTGTAGTAGTATGAATATTAATTCACAAAAGTGCATAACCCTGGGTTTATCTGTGTGTGTGTGCTTTAGTAATAAGACCTTAATGTATATTGACAAGATGGCAATAATAATTATTAACGATCCCTATGGTTATATTGCAAAATTAATATACAAACACTAATTACAAATAGCTTGAATATTACCACCATTAGTATACACCACTTTGTTTTGACAATGGTCAGTTAATTTATTGTCATTATTAATATATTATTATTATTCTCTTGGGTTGTGCGTCGGTGGTATAGCGGTTAGGACGCTCGCCGACCATGCGCAGGGTCCGGAGTTCGATCCCTGGCCGGCGCACTCCTTTACCTCGCTCAGCCAGAAATAATGCTGGTAAAGAGGAAAGGTTGGGCATGAGGCTAGCAACCCCATCCTGTAAAATATACACTGCTACAGAAACTTCAAGCCACTAGCTTGAAGCCCTATATTCCACTGGGGAACGTGAAGGAAGAAAAAAAATTCTCTGGGGTTCCAAGTGGAACATATAGGGCTTCAACAACACATCTACACTTAGTTCTACTTTCTGATGTCGTCTTCAGCTGGATGACCCCACAATTGCCCATAATTACTCATCTCCTCCATGTCACCCTCGCACTGACGACCCATTTAATCGAGGACCTGGCGCGCGATGTTATGCGACGGTCTTCTCAGTTGCATATGCCAAATCCATCTCCATTTGCTCCTACATATTTCTTGATCGATAGGTTCTTGGTTGGTTTGTTCCCAGCCAGAGTTTCTTGTTACTAATTCTTTCTGACCGGCCGACCATTTGATCTTCAGCATAGAGCTAGCGAAGGAGGCAGCTGTTGATAAAGGTCTGTAACTTGTTGGAAATGCTTTTCCTGATGTACTCGTCAAGTTTCTGACCCATGTAGAAAAAGTGACTGACTGACACTAATTAGACATTGGTGTTGGAAATCCGAATCTTGTTCTTTATGCTGATTGAGTACAGAAGATTTCCAAACAGATTTCAGATTGATGAAGATGTACCTTGCCTTGCCTTTCCGTTTCTGACTGGCTTTGACATCTTCATCCGTTCTGTCGCCTGTGGTTGAAACGATGCTGGCTGCCTAGCCAGATAAGTAAAGGAAGTAACCTCTTCTTTCGAATTTCTCCCGTTGATGGTGATTGGTGCTGGTTATCGTTGTTGGTTGGTTATCTTCATCACCTCCATCTTCTCCATATTAACCTGGAGTCCTGCACCTTCGCCACCTACTCGCGTCTTCAGCCAGTTTGTTGATTTTCGCCTGCTTGCCTGCAAGTCTTCGAGTTTGTGTGACATTAAACAGAAATCATCCATGCGCAAAATTCAGATCTTCTAGAGTCTTCTTATCGGTCAGTCCAACGTATTCCTGTCTTCTGAATGTATGAACTTTCCAATGAACAAATACTCATTTATCGATCATCTCAATTGAGATAGTTTTGTTAAATACACTCATGTATACATGCACAAGTGAAAAGGGACTTCAACAAATGATACTAGGATTATAAGTTCCGATGTTCTTGTGTGTGTGTGTTGCGAATCAGTTGCTTGACACAGATATTTTTCATAAATTATACCCTCTTCTATGATGGCTAATGACACTACCAAGTCTCATTCAACAAGAAACAGGTAGAGTGGGAAGTCAAGTGTTGTTAAAGCCAGCCAATGAAGTCATATCCTCTCAACACAATGTCAAGTCAGTCCTTCTATACGGGTCAGAAACTTGGCGTGTATCGGAAAGGATTTCCAACAGGCCAACAAAGACTTTTAACAACAGCTGCCCACTTCGCTGGCTCTATACTGAAGATCAAATGGCCAGCCAGCCAGAAAAAATTAGTAACACGAATCTCTGGCGATGAACAAACCAACCAAGAGACGATCGCTCAACAAATATGTAGGGGAAAATGGAGATGCATCGGGCACACGCCACTGAGGAGACCATCGAATGACATGGCGCGCCAGGCCAGTGCTCGAGTGGAATCCCAATGGGAAGCGACGAGTGGGTTGTCGATGCGAGGGTGACATGGAGGAGATCGTGTGGTGGTGAAGGGGAGGAGATGAGAGATTATGGACAATCGTGGGGTAAACCAGCTGAAGAGGACATCAAAAAATAAAAGAAAGTGTAGATGTGTTGTTGAAGCCCTATGTTCCACTCGGAACCCACGGGGAACAATAATAATAATAGTAATAATAGTTACCAGTGCGACCATTACTCACTGACATCCTCAAGGAGTTTTTAAGTAAAGTTTCATAAGTCAAAACCGCACTGAGCACTACTAAACAGGAAAAGAGATAGCTGCCAATGAATGGCTCCAGAGTTCGACTCCCACTCGCTTTACCTCTCTACATTAAGCCTATACAAGCAACATCAACATCGCCACCCTCAATCTAGCTCGAAAGCCTGGAGTGATACAATACTACTAAACAGTAAAGCAAATAATACACGCACGAAAAAAAAAAATAAAATCCGACCTAAATCACAACATGTAACAACATAGAAAAAAGACAATTTGTGTAAAGACGAGTTGGTGTGTGTGTGTTTGTGTGTGTGAGTATGTGAGTGAGTGAGTGACTGCCTGTATATGCGCATGATCAGATAAGATCATAAATGATCAAAAATCAATATCATTAATGAAACAAGTACACGTTCACAGTAAAACCATGAAGACACGTATACGCACACAAACACACACACACACACACAGAGCTACAAAGAACACGTTCAGTTTACGCAGAAGACGATTTATAGTAATTATTAAGCCGGTGTCTGCGTATGCATGTGTACAAATTGACAATGGATTAATACTACTAATTATAATAGGCAGTTCTTTGTAGTATATAATCTTGTCTTGATCTAAAAAAACAAACATGAGGTGTAGGAGAGTTACGACAATGTACATATTGATGGGCCAGTATATAAGTTGGAAAGCTTAATATAATAATACAGACATTCTAATTTGTTCAAGAGAATTTGAATTCCCCATTGATATTGATTTTCATATTGGACTGAAACGCTCGGTCTCTGCTGACTTACCAACTTCTAGTACAGACTTTTTGGAGATGTCTAATAGTCAACATAGTATTATTGTCAAGTATTGGTTTGTAGGGATTTTGTTTGATTGGTTGGTTGGAGGATTTCATCATGAACTGACATCAGTTAAAGAACCATTGGAAAACCAGCTGAGAGTACTGAACAGCCAGCTGTTTCGTCCTAGTTCGGGACTCTTCATCAGTACGCACCCACTGAGTGGAGTTCAAAGCCAGGACCTTCTGGTTGCAAGACTAGCTAGCTCGTAGACCATTCTCAGCCACTGGGACCCAAGCGATACAATGGTCAGTCCAATTCATGACATAGCGCGACCACTTAGCAATGTCTTCTTCGATTAGTTACTGACTCACCCTCAACCTGCTACATCCTACTGATCACGGCTTCCAACTAGAACCCAGGTAACTACCTGCCTGAATAAGGCCAGTCGCTAGTGAGCATCAGATCTACGAGCCCGGTTTCGAACTCCGGTCAGTGGGTGCGTACTGACGAACTTGGACGAGACAGCTGTCTAGTACTTTCTTGTGGTTTTCCAGTGGTTCTCTAACTGACGTCAGCCCATGATAAAATCCTTGTTATAACCGTGATGAATTGAGATAAACCGCGTCGCCAATTGTTATAACCGTGATGAATTGAGATAAACCGCGTCGCCAATTTGTTGTAACTGTAGCGGGAATTAAAATGAGGAACGTTGTTGTCTTGTTCTGTCTGCGCCTGACTAATATGCCTATCTGCTTCTGGTACCTTCCGATTCAGCGAACCACGCAAATATCAAAAGACAAAGTCTGGTCTCTGACTGTGTATTGTAGTACAACAACTATGACTACGACGACGACTACAACAACGACAACTAAACTTATTTAGGAAATGGTATTTATACAATTTTACAACCAATAGAGACAGCTAACAGTATTTGAAATAATTGGTCGTAATAGTCAATAACAAAATGCGTGGGAATGATGATATACCACATATGCGAGATTAACAGTCATTAAGATAACTGAACAATAACAAAGTGCCTGGGAAATGATAATATAACACATATGCGAGATTAACAGTCATTAAGATAATTGACAATAACAAGTGTGTGGGAATTGATGATATACAACTTATACGAGATTAACAGTCGTTAAGATAATTGAACAATAACAATATGCGTGAGAAATGATAATATACAACTTATACGAGATTAACAGTCGTTAAGATAATTGAACAATAACAAGTGTGTGGGATCCTATCAATCCTCCAACTACTAATATTATTTGATTAAATGAGAGTAGAAGTGAAGTCAGTATGTGCAAATTTCATCCTATTTAGGACTGACTAGATGTATTTGCATGCATCGCGCTTAAAACTGATGGTGTTACCGATAGGACTTGAATCCAGTCACCTGATGGAAAAACCTTTAGCGTTTGAAACATTTGGTGCTTAGGTTCGAGTCCTAGTGGTAATATTAGCATCCCTCACAGGCGATGCAGGTGTACATTCAGTTGGTGAGTCAGTCGAAAATAGGACGAAATGAGCATTCTGGATTCAACTGCTAGCCACTACATCACCATCATCATCAATTGAATAATATACACGTTAATCTATCTCACATCAATCCTTACTTTTCTTCAACCCACTCATAAATTAACAAGATATTATTATCATTATTGTTCCCTTGGGTTCCTAGTGGAACATAGGGCTTCAACTGCACGCCTCCACTTGCTTCTGTCTTCTGCTGTGCTTTTCACCTGCATCCATGTTAGTCCATACTGTTTCAACTCTTCTTCACACGATCTCCTCTATGTCACGCTTGGACGTCCCACTCACCGCTTCCCTTTCGGGTTCCACTCGAGCGATGGCCTGACGCGCAATGTCACCCAGCGGCCTCCTCAGCGAGTGTCCAATCCATCTCCACTTTCTCCTGCATATTTGTTGGACGACTGGTTCTTGTTTTGTTTGTTCGCATAGTTTCTTGTTGGTGATTCTTTTCGGCCATCTGATCTTGAGTATAGATAGCCTGTTTAATATTCAACACCTTTTTTCTCTCTAGATATAGTGTTTCATTTGAACGTTCCACGATCACTGGTAATTTCTTCTCAGGCTTTACCTTCTCCGATAATATTTCCACAGAAATAAATATATATGGTTTCAATACTCACTGTGATTGCTAGATTGAGCTCCAGATTTTTGTACCCTATGAATAAGAAGTCTGCTAAATCAAGGAGTATTCACAGTGTTTCAAACGATGTCGACGATCGAAAGCATCAGAGTAATTGATTTACTCAACAGCAACAACAAAAACAACCGTGGAGACTCATCGTTCCGATGGGGAATGTATTTAAAGACTTCTTCTGGTCTAGGAGCAGCAATGGTCTATAACTGGAAAACAGTTCACTGTCTTGTACTACTAGACAACCATTCCTTTCAATGTCAAAAGCTTCAGAATGCAGTATTCTTGCTTAGTAGGTATACACACTAAAATAAGTTCATCATGACTAGTAGAGATTGACGTAAAGGTAATCAATAGATATATTGATTACTGAAAGTTCAAATATCAGATCAATGAAACAGTTTTTAAAAAAACATCCCGAAAACAACCAATCACAGTTAAAAATCATCCCAAGAAGGGCGGTTTTTTTTATTTATGTCATGGAGAATTCTAAAACCTCCAGTACTTCATTTCTGTGTTGCCGATAAAAAAACGTTATCCAGATGGACAAACAATGTAAAACTTCAAACTGACACTAGATACCCCTAAAAAAGAAGTGCTGATACACAAGGATTTGATTTGTATGGAGCTAGATGACAAACCGACGTCAGTCAGAGAACTACTCTGGAAACCATAGAGGACTGGACGACTGTTTCATTCGAGTTTGGGGATCTTCAAAAGCATGCAGCTATGATATATATATATATATATAGATATATGTCTGATTTCCCACAAACTGGAAGATATGCAAGCGAAAAGCAACAAGTTGAACAACAGGTGAACATAGAGAAAACAGGGGTAATCAAGATTCCTGGACAAGAACAACAACAACAGACAACAATCAGCATAAATGGAAGGAACCTGAAAGAAACTATCTCCTTTACCTGCCTACCTGGGAAGCATCGTTTCAACTACAGGTGGATGGAACTGACGAGGACATCAAAGCAAGAATCGGAAAAGTAAGACAAGCTTTCACTACTCTCAAGTCTGTGTGGAGGTCAACAGCACTAACCAGCATGAAAAATAAGATCCGGATTTTCAACTCCAATGTGAAGTCAGTGTTACTATACGGATCAGAGACTTGGCGCCGTGTCATAAAGAGCATCTCAAACGAACTACAGACCTTCGTTAACAGTTGTCTTCGCTCAATACTCAAGATCAGATGGCGAGAAAAGATCAGCAACAGGGATCTCTGGGAGCGAACCAACCAGGAACCGATTGTGAAACAGTTAGGCAGGAAGAAATGGAGATGCATTGGCCATGCTCTGAGGAAACCATCAAGTGACATCACTAGACAAGCCATCGCTCGAGTGAAACCCGAAAGGGAAGCGGCGAGTTGGTCGTCAGTGCAAGGGTGACATGGAGGAGGTCATGTGAAGAGGAGATGAAAACGTATGGGCAGACTTGGAGCCAGGTGAAGTCTCTAGAAGAGAACCGAACGCAATGGAGACGCACGACTGAAGCACTATGTTCCTCTAGGGATCAAAGGAAAGAATAATATGATGTATATATATATATATATACTCTAACCAACATCAGAGACCACAAGAAAATTCACTCTACCATATATAGAAAATATATCTCAAATAACACCTAAAATATTAAGACACTGTTTCAAATAGATATAGCACAGATATAGCCAGACAGTCTATACCTCCCAACATGGCTGGCTGGCTGACTGATTGAGATCCTCGAGATGGTTCTCTAACTGATGTCAGCTCATGATGAAATCCTCCATGCAATCAAACAAAAAGGAAATCCCCACAAAACCAATACCTGAAAATTAATCTGATGCTCACTGGTGACTGGCCCTATTCAGGCAGTTAACCTGGGGTTCTAGTGGGAAGCCATGACCAGTAGGGTACAGCAGGTTGAAGACGAGGCAGTAACTCATCGAAAAAGAAGACATTGAGAAATGGTCGCGCTATGTCGTGAATTGGCAGAAGTTAGAATTCAAGGACCATGGGATCGGGTCCCAGTGGCTCAATGGTCTACGAGCTCGCTAACCTTGTAACCAGAAGGTCTTGGGTTCGAACCCCGGGGATGCGTATTGCTGGAGAGTCCCAAACTAGGACGAAACACAACTGTGTAGTACTCCAGTGCTGGTTTTCCAGTGGTTCCCTAGCTAATGTCAGCTCATGATGAAATCCTCCATGCAATGTTCTTTTGAACAGACAAACCAGTGGAATCTTTTTGCTAACGTGTGAATGAGTCATATGTGTGTGTACGTCAATACCAATAAGCAAGTCGTTTTTTGTAACCCAAACCAATATATACTAGCTTATAAATAGTATAAACAACAATATGAGTATGAGAGACGAGTGGTGTGTGTACGTGCGTGTGTGTTAAGTGACGTGAGGTGGTGACGCAGGAACATACAATAATCTAATTAACATCAATGTTAACACACACACACACTGACGCACACGTATGTACTCACTATATTACCATGGTTGTGCACAAGTACCGGTCATATATATATGTAAATGTCAACATTGAAAAGACATAAATCACATTAATATATATATCGATTAAAAAGCGTCTGTTATCTGGTTTCACTTCGTTTATATTATATATAACATGTTGTGATTCATTTAAACAAATCCAGGGCTTTTTTTCTTTTATCGATCGTATTTGTATCAATGTATCAATTATTTATTATCTATCCGTTTTGAAAATGAAAATTTAAAAAAATAACAAACAACTAATTTCTCATTCACACTTGTTTGTACATGTTGTTTACTGCTAAAAAAACAATAATAGTTAGTTTTTTGTAAAAATCTGACGTATCATTTAATTCAATGTATTTTAGATTTTCCCATCGATTGATTGAACCGAAGTGCTCACTCAGTCTCAGGTGTTAACATGTCACCTACTTGTGCAGATGCTTCGACGATGTTTGGTCATGTAACTTGAAGTCAGTTGATGAATGATGACTATCCATCAAGATGCGCATTTCGTCCTATTTGGGACTCGTTGGTGGCTGGATGTACCTGCATTCCCCAGTGATGGTGTTCCCCACTAGAAACGAACCCAGGTCTTGTTAATTATTGAATTCATTTTTTTAGGTTTTCCCACCGATTGATTGGACTGAAGTGCTTACAGGGCTCACTGGGGAATGCAAGCATATCCAGATGACGAGTCCCAAATAGGACGAAACGCGTATCCTGAATACCACTGCAAATCACCATTCACCGATTAAATTCAACTGAAGGATTTTTGAAAATCAAATAAGGTTTTTTCAGTAGTACACATACGTACACAGCTATGATTGATTCCATTAGGAGGGAGTTGAACTCAATACCTGCGAATTCGGACTTCTGTTAGTTCATAATATAGTGCTACAGCTAAACAATGATATTGATGAGCATTGACTTCACACACTGACACAATGGACCTCATGTCTTCTTATTGAGGTCGTTGATACTGGAATGTCCCAAAATAGGACATTGTGATCTTCAATGATTCTTTAACTGATCTGTAGTGAAATCGTTGAATATTTTTGGTTTTTTACTAGTTCGTTAAGTGCATTTATCCAGGGAGTTGTAACTTTGGCATATATAACTTATGATGGGAAAGATTTTGTAGTTCAAGGGGATGATTTCGAATTATTTGCATTCTCTGAGGAGCTGGTTGGTTGGTTTAATTTCCAAGCTTTTGTCGTCCCTCTTCTAGACAACATCTTCCTTCAGCACAAGTTTTAGGATAAAATACACTTATTTGAATTCTGCATGAATGATCATATAATTGTGCCCTTGAAATACAAACGCAATCTTATAAAGTGCTTGGTCCATAGAGCAAGAGAGATTTGCTCGGATGAATGTCTTGACGAGGAACTTAACAATATTAAACGGTTCCTAAGTGAGAATGGTTATCCTGAAAAGTTTTTTTGATAAGAATCTGAATCTGAAACCAAAACAGCCCAAGTTACCAACAGTTCCAAACAAGGCCTTATTCTTACAGATGCAGTTCCTAGGAGACAACACCAGTGAGATACTAACACAGCGCCTTAGAAATGCGATGAAAAGAGCATTCCCTGCTGCCGAATTACACTGTATCTTCAAAACTACTCCTCTTTTGCGTTCGGAAATAAAAGACAAACTGCCCAATTTCGCCTCTTCCATGTGTATGCACCAATTTAACTGCTCCTGTGGAATAAGCCAGTTACATAGGCCGTACAATTAGGCGTGTTTCCCTTAGCATTTCTGAACATCACCCTGCCTGGTTAAGCAAAGGGGAAACAAAATCTATTCGCAGCGCTATTCTGGCTCATCTTGTGGAGACAGAACACAAGATTGACGTTAACCATGCTTTCAGGGTCATTTACCGCATACCTACAAACCTCAATTTTGCCTTAAGAGTTCGACTACTAAATATTGCTGAGGCTGTGGGGATCCATATTAATAAGCCTAATTTATGCATCCAGAAGAAGTTAGTTCAGTCATTATCATTACCTTGGCCATCCAGGTTTGAATGACCATGAATTTTTGTGAAATTTCCCTAATTCTTGTTGATATTCTATTCGCTACTATATCTTTATTATTATTATTATTTAAGCATCTTTAATGAACTGTAATTCCATTGTGATCTTACTTTACAAATCGATATTATTTAAAAAACACTGATATTGTAATTGACTACTACTCTAGAATATTCTATGTATATAAACATATATATAATTGTAGAGCCGGAAGAGGAAATTATCGAAAAGAATATTCTTTGCTCAATTATTTTGTGTTTTATAATTGTATCTGCCGAGAGACAACCATTGTCATGACTGGT
>OX235272.1:106000482-106084906 GCA_944472155.2 Trichobilharzia szidati
CTCATAATTTATTTAGGCTGTAAGCAAGCAGCTGAGCTGATGAGAAGCCAACGAAATAAACAAAAGGATGGTACCATCTTGTATTCTGCACAAACCACCACTGTTGTTGTTCTTGCTTTATTCAAATTCATAAAGGGGAATAAATGCATGAAGATATCTGCGATACCTGAAAGTATCACACCTAATGAATAACATTTTATAGTTAGACAGAACTCAGTTATCTAGACCAGATTTCACATGTACCAGATTAGGATGATCTGATGTGATACAACACCGTTGCTCAGGGCTGAAATAGATGGAACAGGATTATACGACACACGTTTTATTCCGTCGTGGATTCTCTCTCTTCAACTGCATCGTACACCCTAAACAAAATCAAATATATGTTACAAAATGGTGTCTGAACATACTTTTTTTACAATGATTTCAAGTTATACATAGAAAGTATAAATATAAGCGACATAATTTCAAAGATGATGTAAGTAGGTAGACAATTATTTAGTGTTAAAATAGTAACTATGTATACAGTAATTAGACAAGGGGGCGGGGTTAGAGTTCAGATTTCTCTTGGAAACAAGGATGGACTTGAGACAAAATACAAGATGAAAGAACAACAGAGTGAATTCATACAGAGATTATGCTGGAGAGTTCAAGAGGGTGGTAGTGGGGTGAATAGTGAAGTAAGACTATAAAATAGATAAAATAATTTAATTTAGTTATATTTGGAATGAGTTCAACTCAGTTAGCAAGTGAAAATCAAAATCAAGATTGAGTGGAATGTTGTGTATGCAACAGAACAAAACAATAACCGATGTCAGGGCAGTGAGGCATTAGTCACACTATCTTTCTGTATGCATAGGTCGGGTCGAAGTTTTGTGGTGGTGGCAATGGCTTCTATGGACCGAAGTGACTATGATTCTCTTTGTATATTGATTATTTTGAAAGTCTGACTAATTTCCACTGTATGTTCTGTGTCAGTCAATTAGGTGTTTAGCGATTGGACTTTCATAGGAGGAGACTTTTAGGGATTTGCTCGGAGAATCTAGTAGATGCTTCTTTCCTCTCGGCCCTTCCTATGTACTTGCTGCTGCAAATGCAGGTGAATTGGTAAATGCAGTTGAAGTTGACATACAGAGCAGGATACTTATCTACTTTTGACTGGGTTAACGAGCATACTGTGTTGTAAAGTGGAATGAGTCTGTCGGCGGGAAATGTTCTTTTTCAACACACCTTTAAATGCCACCCTAATTCCTGCTTTATTAAGAATCCTACGTAGGGAGGGTCTCAGATGTCCCCTCCTTATATGGTATAACAGTAGATGCCTTATATTCTCTCTCATTTATGTTATCATTACTAGTTTCACAATTATTTTTATTTTGCTTTTGGGCTTTCCTGATCTTCCTTCCATCTGAAACCCTACGTAGGATTCTGAATTCAGCAGGAATTAGGGTGGCATTTAAACCTACAAATCACTCAGGTAGGACAAGCTCTGTAGGCTAAACGACCCGGTTGATAAACAAAATAGTATAATTTAGAAAATTCCCTGCAATGACTGTGAGGTCAACTATGTAGGTCAAACTAGTAGGTCGGGGGTTGTCAGATTGTCGGGACATAAGAATTTAGCTAAGGTAAGAATAGTTGACCCCGAGAAGATAAGTAATTTAGAAAAAAAAATAACTCAGTAATTGCACTGCATGCATGCATTAATACACAACCACACAATAGGGTGGATGGGAGAGGGTTAAAATTCTAAAAAGTAATATATGTAGGTGGAGAGAGAGGTTGATTACTGAATCCTGTCTGGTTCATCGAGCCTACACCCAACAAATGCAATAGGAATGACTCATCACTCATACGGGCAACAAGGAAAATACTACTACCAATCATCAAACGAAATACATATTGCCTCTTATGAATAACCATTATCTACTATGTAAAGTAGAAAACCGTGTTAGGGGTGTTTGTTTAAAATCAAACGAGAATACTCCATCCCTGTATATAATGTAGTAGAGAATGTACTCATACGAAAAGGATATTCTTTGCTGAAATTATCTTTTTAATTGGTGGATGGTAACTTGCAGTGGAATCCAGAACAACGCACATTTCGTCCTTTTTTGGGCTCATCATCTGGATGTACCTGCATTTCCCAGTGAGTTCGAGCCTCGGTGGGAACATCATCACCCACTGGGAAATGCTGGCACATCCAGCTGACGAGTCCCAAATAGGACGAAGTGCGCGTTATCCTGGATTACTCCACTGCTAGTCACCCACTAGTACTGTTTCTGGAATAAAGCAAATTATTATTATTATTATTAATGCGGTGAAATCAGCATTCAGTGCTGCCCAATTATGTTGTGTCTTCAAAACCACCGCTTCATCGTGTTCGGGAGTGAAAGAAAAACTGTCTGATTTCACCTCTTCCATGTGCATCTATCAGTTTGACTGCTCATGTGGACTGAAGCCAGTTAGTTGCATAGACCGTACAATTAGGCGTGTTTATCGTGGGATTTTCGAACACCATCCCGCATAGTGGTTGGTTGAGTAAGAGAGGAACAAAGTCTACTCACAATTCTATACTGTTTTATCTCTTCGATACAGAACACACGATTGATGTGAACAAGGCGACTTACAAAGTCATCTACCGGATACCAACCAACTAAGCGCAATTTCATCGACTTTGAAAAGGCCTTCGACAGCGTCGATCGAGAGGTGATTTGGCAACTACTTCGCTACTACGGGGTGCCGCCGACAATTATACATCTCATCCAACAGTTGTATGACAACGCTGCATGCCAAGTAATCCACAACGGGAAGCTCACGGAATCCTTCGAAGTGAAGACAGGAGTAAGACAGGGTTGCCTACTATCGCCAATGATTTTCCTGATTGCGGTAGACTGGATAATGCGACAAACAGCGGGCAATGAGGAAACAGGCATAAAATGGACTCACACAAAGAACTTGGAGGATCTGGACTTCGCCGATGATATATGCCTGATTTCCCACAAACTGGAAGATATGCAAGTGAAAAGTAACAAGTTGGCAGAAGAAGCATCAAAGATAGGACTCCAGGTGAACATAGAAAAAACAGAGGTGATGAAGATCCCTGGCCAACACCAACAACAACAACAGACAGCAATCAGCATAAATGGAAAAAACCTGAAAGAAACTACCTCCTTTACCTACTTGGGAAGCATCGTTTCAACTACAGGCGGAACTGACGAGGATATCAAAGCAAGGATCGGGAAAGCAAGGCAAGCTTTCATTACTCTGAAGTCTGTGTGGAGGACAACATCATTCAGCGTCAAAAATAAGATCGGGATTTTCAACTCCAATGTGAAATCAGTACTACTATACGGATCAGAGACTTGGCGTGTCACAAAGAGCACCTCAAACAAGCTACAGACCTTCATTAACAGATGTCTTCGCTCAATACTCAAGATCAGATGGCCGGAAAGGATCAGCAACAAAGATCTCTGGGAGCGAACCAACCAGGAACCCATTGTGAAACAAATAGGCAGGAAAAAATGGAGATGGATTGGCCACACTCTGAGGAAACCAGCAAGTGACATCACTAGACAAGCCCTCGAGTGGAACCCGAAAGGGAAGCGGCGAGTTGGTCGTCCAAGGGTGACCTGGAGGAGATCATGTGAAGAGGAGATGAAAGCATGTGGGCAGACCTGGAGCCAGGTGAAAACTCTAGCAGAGAATCGAACGCAATGGAGACGCATGGCTGAAGCCCTATGTTCCTCTAGGAACTAAAGGAAATAATAATAATAATAATAAGCGCAATTTCACCTCATGTGTGTTCGTCTATTACATATTGCTGAGGCTGGCTATTGGAATCTACATTACGAGGTCTAATCTGTGTATTGAAAAGAAGAAATTGGTTCAGACGCTTTCCTTACCCCGCTGACTGGCTATCAAGGTGTAAATGATCTTCACTATGTTGTAGAGATTTCCTTAATTTTATTTGATATTCTATTTAGTGGAGTATTACACTTTTATGCTTGTTATTATGCTTATTATTATAATTTATGCATCTTTGTTGAGCTGTGTTAATTCCATTGTGATCTTGACATATCGATTGTATTTAGACAAAATAAAGAATATTGTTAATGACGATTATTCTAGAACATTCTATTTATACAAACATATGTATAATTATCGAAAAGAATATTCTTTACTCAGATTTTCTTTTGTCTTCTGAATGCGGAATTCTTCAATTCTTGGATAAATGTAGATACGTTTTTATGAGTTGATCACGAATTGATATCAGTTAGAGAACCATTGAAAACCAGCACGGAGTACTGGACAGCTGTTTCCATCGTCCTAGTTTGGGAATCATCGGCAGTACGCACCCACACTGCAGGGTTCGAACCCAGGACCTTCTGGTTACAAGGTAAGCAAGCTCGTATACCATTCAGCCACTGGGACCCGATTCAATGGCCAGCCCATGAATTCTAACTTCTACCAATTCCTGATTTAGCGCGACTGGCACCAACCAATGTCATCGACAAGAAATCCATCCTCACACTTGACTGGTTGGACCTCACTGGTCATGACTTCTCACTAGAACTCCAGGAAACTCCGTTCTGTAACAAGTCACTAGAGAGCATCAAATTAATTTTTCATAGTTGGTTTGTAAGGTATACGAGTTTGCTTGCTTGTAACCGGGATGGTCCTGGGTTCGAACCCTGTCGGCGGGTGCGTACTGTCTATGATTCCCAGAAACAGTCGTCTGTATGTCCAAAACTCCAGTGCTGGTTTTCAATGGTTCTCCAACTGATATCAATCCGTGATCAACTCGTAAAAATAAATCTAATCCTTACAAACTAAATATTTAAAAAATGTAGATACTACTGAAATATCTATGACAACAATTATACACAAAGTAGTATGTATATCTCCAACCCTGTTTACATCAATATTGACGATGATGATACTGATGACGAATGAGATGTGAAAGAAAAGAGTAATACAGACGTCAGAGATACAAATATTCTCTTTTTTACTCAGATGATGTATAATTAGATATTGTTTGAGACACAAATGACAATGTTTTGTTTTCTTTTTCATACAAGCCGCCGACTAACTGACTGACTGACTGACTGACTAATACGCAGGTGAAGCCTAGAAACAACACAAACACAAACACGCACACACACCACACATACACCTACACACATACGATGACAAGGAGCAACTCTATGTTGTAAGCTGTAAACATACCAACAGAGTAATAAAATAAATCCGTTAAACAAAAAATTTACGTTTTTGTTTACTCTTTTATTTTTAACCATCATCCATCCATCCATCCAGCTACGTGCATATCTCAGATGTGTGACGGCAACAAATCTAGGCGGTATGAATGAGTCATCATTCATTGTGTGTGAGGGCGGGCGGCGGTGCAGGTGAGGGTAAAGGAGGAGGAAACTGGACACACTTAGTAAATGGATAGACGTGAATAGACAGACAGGCAATACGCGCTTTTTCTCGCAAATATTCATTCACATATCTCAGAAATATGTAAAGCATTGTTCATATATCTAACCAGAGAAGAAAGTGTATTGTAATAGGAATATGCATATATGAAGTGAGAGACAAAGAGCAGAGAATAATAATGATAATAATAATAATAATAATAATAATAATAATAATAATAATAATAATAATAATAATAATAATAATGCGAAAGTGTATGGAGAAAAAGAATATTTTAATATTATGTTAAAAGTCAATTTGAACGAAGAATATTCTTTTCAATAATTTCTCCTCTTCAGGTTCTTACACAATTATAAAATATAACGCATTTGTTGTCGTTACAATAATGGCCAGTTACTGATGCAGAGGATATATTTCTTGACGTAGAATAACAGATTAGTTATGTATGGGGTGTCAAAATGAATAAATAGTCGTATTTGTGTGACAAACGTGCTAGTTGGCTGAAATCGATTACAAAATATTGTAAAATGGGAGACAATGGTAGTGATTAGTCATAATAGATTTGTAGAGTGTGGGGTAGGAAAACTGACAAGTCAGTTCAATGTTATAAAAGGTGTCAGGTGAGTTGCTGCTGCTGCTGCTGCTGGATTCAACATAGAACTTGTCACCGAAGTGCACCAGTTCGAGTTGCCACGTTCCAAATAGCACACAAAGGTAGACAAGAAAATGAGTGAAGAGAATCAATAGAGTTTTGACAAGTATAAGAGTGAAACAGAATGAGTAATGGTAGAAAGGAATATGAAAGATTACAGAGACTGAATACATCTGCATAAGCCATTGACAACGATTTTCAGCCATGTCACCTATTGTCTCCAGTCATTGATTCTTAGAGTCCCGAGGGCGGGCCCCAACCCGGAAGTCTGCATCTCCCTACCTGACTGACTCAGTTTAACTGTCAAGGATTTCATGGATTGATGAGGCCATGCTTTTGTTTGGCCACCACTTACTCTTTTCCAACCTGCACCTATATCAGCTAGTAATGCGCGTCCGTCGGGGAAGGCGATGGTTAGGCATGCGCAGCACGTGACCTAGCCATCTCAATCTGTGTAACTGTATAGCCTCTTCGATTGATTTTCCCTGTTTGCCCAACACTCTACGCCTAACGTCAACATTGCTTACCTTATTATACCACCTAACGCGAGAAAGAGATCGTAAACATCTGTGATCAAAAACAGACAATCTTTTCATGTCTTCAATTCGTATTGGCCATGTTTCAAAGCCATAGAGAAGGACGGAGCGAGTGAGTGGCTAGTACAAATTGGACTGTGTTAAACAGGAGATAGTAAGACTGCAATGAGAGGTTCATAATGAAATAACGAATGTGTGAAATGAAACAGGTGGAGGCATATATTGAGAAAAGAGATAATATCACTAATAATAAGTCCGGATAGTATAAATGGAAAATTCGATAGTATTGAGAGAATGTTTGCATGAAGGGCATAAATTATGACGAATAATAATAATAATTGTAATAATAATATTTGTAATAATAAGCAAAGGAAAAAAACTAAGAGGGTTAAGGGGAATAAGCACTCTTGGTGATAAGAAGAATCATCAATCCAAGTTTGGCCAGGGTAGGAACAGCGTCTGGACGTGTTCTTTTTGGATACAAAGTTCCGGTTTAGTCGATCTTATTGCAACAGCTTCAGCTATGTGTAGGAGACGTAAGCGAACTGTACGTGATAACGACTTGGGAATTCGGTATATAACCCTGAATTCAGTCTAGCACGTTTGTCACACAAATACGACTATTTATTTTGACACCCCAAACATAACTAATCTGTTATTCTACGTTAAAAATGTATCCACCGCATCAGTAACTGGCCATTATTGTAATGACAACAAATATATTATATTTTATAATTGTAAGAACCTGAAGAGGAGAAATTATTGAAAAGAATATTCTTCGTTCAGATTGACTTTTAATTCATAATATGGGAATATTCCACACTATCAAATCTTAATATTATATCATTTCTTTATCATCGATATTCATATAATTGGATGATGATAATGGCTGGACGGCTGGGTGGGTTCAACGTAGAACTTTGCACAGATGTGCGCACGAGTTCCACTCGCCACACTCCCTCCATGATGTACCACCATCACAGAAAACAAGAGAAGATAGTAAAAGGATAGATAATAAACAGAAGTGTGAGTGAGGCAAAAAGAACAGTAATATGGAAGGACAATACAGTTTTATTGGATATGATCAATCATAGACAGGGAATGCATCTGCGACAGCCATATCACCAATTGTCTGTCTCCAGCTGTCATTGGTTTTCACCATCCCGAAGACGTCAACCAACCAGCCAGCCAGCCAGCCACGCAGTCTACACCTCCCAGTGTGGCTGGCTGGCCGGCTTAAACTAACTGTTGTGGATTTCTTTCCTGGATTGCTTAAAAAAGACTATGTCATACTTCGTAGAACTCTAAAGACTGTCAGTAGGACGAGTGGTATCCCATTGGGCCATATCGTTGACATTGTCATTGATAGGCACTTGATGTCATGCAACAAATTTGCTAAAGGAATTTTGTCAGACTGTGAGCATCCACCTCAGCACCCGCAGCTCCAACCTTGTGTCTCTTCCTTTATGCGCGTACGTCTAAGTATAAAAATTCCACTATACCATATTTAGCACGTACTTTATGTGATGAAAACAGTGTCAGGCATGAACTAACTAACCTTCTTTGCACCACTAAATAAACCATTTCCTCCACCCTTACAGCATCAAACTTTATTGTTATTGTATTTCTTACATTTATAATCCTCTCAATTTTTTCGTTTTGTTTATTTTTTTTCATAAGTGTGGACATAACTTAAGCTGTGTTATAACTGTTAATTTTGTATTTCCCCTCACTATACTATATCAACAAAACATTAAATCCAATAATCTATAACATGCTAAAGTTTCCAAACTGAATCAACAATACCGTTTGAAACAAACTCACTGTTATTATTATTATATTTAATAATCTCAATTCGTGCTTCGAATATTTTTGACTTTATATCGTAAACGTGGACAAATTCCTCTGGTTAATTTTGTTTTAATTTTTAATTTTATTTATATTTTGAGTAAATCAGATGCAATATTGTGACAAATGCTGAGAATTCCATTCTGTATTATAAGTACTATCTGTTTTGGAATAAAGTAGATTATTATTATCATCAAAATGTTTTTGTTTGTCCACCACTAGCTAACTCTTTTCCAACTTCATCCATCATCCCATGTCAGTCAGCTAACATTACCCGCCAGTCGAGGAAGGCGGTCGATAGTTCAGTGGCATGCGCAACACATGTCCTAACCATCTCTCTCTCAATCGGTGTAACTTCACAACCACCTCATCGATTGATTTCCCCTACCTCACTTACCCCACTATACCACCTAAAACACACGAGAGATAGAATGCAGACACACATGATCAAAGACAGCTAGCTAGCTAGCCAGGCTTTTCATGTCTTCCACTTTCAATAGTCATGTCTGACAGTCCTAAAGACGGACAGAGTGAACTGCTGCTGAACAGTACACGCATCCTTTGATCGACAGACAGTCGGAGATGGCGTATTTGTCAAACGCCACACGAAACTTCTGTATCCATGGTGAGATTTCATCAGCCATGCGCTCGTTGGGGTTGATGTAACTTCCCAAATAAGCGAAGTGGTCAACATGCTTTACCACTTCCCTCGCTATCTTTAAGCTAGGAGTAAGTCGATGTAGTCCAGTCCAGTCCTGTACCATGCATGATCTTACATTTGATGATGATGATGATGATTCCCGGCCCACGCACTCATAAACCTCGCTTAACCCCTAGTAAGCCCAGGAGTAATGAGGAAAGGATACCAACTACAACCCAGAAAACACAAATAACACACTATCGCCACAGAGACTTCAAAATGTTCAAACCTTAAAGAAGTCCTATGTTCCACTCGAAAGATAAGGAAATGAAAAGAAGATATGATGGTGTATACACGTACGTTGATTACAAATCAATAATAACAATAATAATAATCATATGACGAACCTGATGAACACTGTAAACACCATCTTCGAGGAGTTTATGACAACCGCCATCAATTAATGTATGCCGCCATAACCGAATTAAACTATACATACTTGACAAAGATGTAACTGGTCGCCATAACGACTCTGTTTCACTATTTTTAAATAGATAAGATAAAAAATGAAAACATAAAGATTTATTGAATATTGAATGAAGTATGCTGCATTTATATACACAAATAAACAAAATATGCCTACTGGGACAGAGTCAAAATTCTAAAAAGTAATATAGGTAGATGGAGATAGAGAGAGGCTGATTACTGAATCCTGCCTGGTTCATCGAGTCTACACCCAACACAACACATGCGCAATAGAAGTAACTAAACACAAATACCAGAGATATGGAAGATATTATTACAACCAGTCAGTCAAATCAGAGGAGGATAAAAATAATCCAAAAATTCTAATTCAATCCACATACATCATAACATTCTAACAAGTTATTTATTTATTTTACTATAAAAACATCTTATTTCGCATCTGATTGTATTTGATTGATAACACTAATATGATTATTTCCGAATGTACTTTATCTTATCTTATTGATTTTGTTCAAATGTCAGTTCAAAGAACTTTAATGCTCGCAAACTAGACGTTTTATTCTCTACACGACCGATAGTGATTCCCCGGCTGAAAGATGAAGTACCTAGACTAGCCACTTCAAATTGTATCTACCAATTCAACTGCGCTTTTGATGGAGAGAGTTATATTGGTCGTTGATCTAGACACTTGATTTTTCGTGCTCACTCGGGAACATCTCCCACTATGGCTAAGTAAAGGTGTAGTGAAAACCATTAACAGTTCGATATTAGACCATCTGGTACAAACCGGCCACAAAGCCAGCCAGCATTGAAGAATCCTTCTCTATCATCTACCGGGTGCCTAATAAATTGCCAAAAACATCGAGGTACCGAATGCTTCAAACAGCAGAGGCATGAAACAACCAGTGATTTGTGTGCGAAAGAAACACGTCCAGCTCACTACTACTGCCCTGAACGGCCTTCAGTAGAGACTATAAATTCATGAATTCGTCTGTCTGGCATTCAGTTTGTTGTTATGTTGATGCTACTGAACTGTAATCCATTGATATTATTATTGATTCGATGTTATTTAAACGACATTAATGTTGTTCATAGCACTAATTCATTCATTCATTCACTATAATGTATATATAACTGTAGAGCCCAATGAAGAAGGAGTTATTGAAAAGAGTATTCTTTGTTCACTAACCATTCTTTTGAAAAAAGTTTTAATAGGCGATTTTAATCAGTTTATATCACAAAATGTCTTTTTATTCCTTCACGTTCCCAGTGAAATAGGCTTCAAGCTAGTGGCTGAGGTTTCGGGAGGTAAAGGAGTGCGTCGCCGGGGATCGAACCCCGGACCCTGTGCATGGTCGGCGAGCATCCTAACCGCTATGCCACCGACTCTAATCATTAATTTTTACTCATGTATATATAAACGACGAAGCAAGAAAGTGAGTAGTGTGAGTAGTTAGTGCCTTGATATGAGATTATGAGCAGTGCATAAATTGTGCTCGAAACGTGTGGTCATATAAGTAGTAAATATAACACACTGTATGAACAACACTACACTGTGTGTGATTTTATCAAAATAAAGTAAAATTTTATCCATAATGAAGTTATACTCTACCACCGCACAGTGCCCAAGTTTTATCCTTATATGGAAACGAGCCTACTAGACAATAGACATGACAACACGTGCCATTGTCTAAAAATATCCAAGTGACAACAACAACAAAATAACAACGTGATTATTAATGGAATGTTAAAAAAAGGCGAACAAATTTATTTTGTTTTGTTTTTTCATTTTGTCGAAGTGATCTCAATCAGCAGATAAACAGACATACGCACACACACACACGCACATTACCCGTGTAAATACTTCTAACTATTGAGACATATCATCAGTTCAGTATGATGATTATAACTGAATGACTGACTGATTGGTTTCAACATAGAACAACTTTGCACCGATATGCAGCAGTTCGAGTCGCCACACCCCTTCTTTGTAGCACACAAAGCAAGAGGAGAAAGTAAAAAGAGAGAGTAGACAGGGATATGAGACAAAAGGAATAGTAATAGCGAAGAACAATATAGTTTCATTGGAAATTATAAGTCACAAGGAGTGGATGCATCTTCACCAGCCATTGAGAACGATTTTGAGCCATATCACCAATTGTCTCCAGCCTTCATTGGTTTTTACCGTCTCTAGGACCCCAACCAGGGAGTCTATACCTTCTTACGTGACTTAAATTAACTGCTGTGTATTCCATTGATTGATGAAGCCATGTTTTCGTTTGACCACCACCACTGTCTCTCTTCCAACCTGATCCATCCTATGTCATTCAGCTAACATTGCCCATCGGTCGAGGAAGGCGATCGATGGCTCGGTGATATGCGTAACACATGTCCTAACCACCTCAATCGATGTAACTTCACAGGCTTGTCTATTGATTTCCCCTCCCACCTACCTAGCACTCGACGCCTAACCTCAATATTGATCACCCTATTATACCACCACTTCACACGGGAGATAAAACAAAGGCACGTATGATCAAAGACAGCTACCTAGCCAAGCCTTGCATGTCTTCCCCTCTCAATGGCCACGTCTCACTCACAGCGGTAAAGGAGGATAGTGTGAACTGCTGAGTAGTACACACGCCATTTGGTCGATAGCCAACCAGAGACGGCGTAAACTGGGATATGCGAAACTAGCCCTCTGTATTCGTGCAGAGATTTCGTCAGCGATCAACTCGCTGGCGCTGGCCAATGCAACTTCTCAAATAAGAGAAGCGGTCAAAGTGCTCTACCACTTCACTCCCGATTTCTACGTTAGGAGTCAATGTAGTCCAGTACATGCATCGTCTTACATTTGACAGCAGGAGAGAATCGCATGCCGAAAATTCGAAGATTGCTCACTGCTCAAGATGTTCAGAAGACTCTGTTCTATTTTTTCAGCGTCTTCACCCAGAAAGATCATATCATCTGCATATTCTAAGTCAACGAGATTATTCCCTCCCTGGTAACAAGTCAATCCCTGAGTCGCTGAAGTCAGTTAGGGTTAAGTCCATTAGTACATCCATAATGAAATTGAATAAAAAAGGCGATAGTGGGCATCCCTGACGGACGATGATTATAACTAACTACTTTGATTGGACACCAGTTATTAACTAGTGTAATGTGTCTAGTCCTCTTTGTTTACTGCAGACTGAATTCTATCAGTCAAGTTTGCATGCAATGTGATCACCAAATGCCACCAGGTGGCTCTCACCATCACGGTGCACTTTAAATTGTTGATATTAGATGGTTGGAGGCAATCGGCCACAGGAAGCCTTGCTGGGGGACCTAGATTTCGTGCTCGTCAGCACTCAACAGTCATTCAGTCAGTCAGTAAGGCGGCGTATCTGTAACCTTGAACAACGACTGTCAACTAGCACGAAACCAAAGCCCCAACAAGGCTTCCTTCCTACCGATTGCCTTCAACCATCTAATCAACTTGCTAACCTGTGTTTGACTGGAGTAAATTATATCTGTGAAGTAATGAAATTGAATCAACTCAAATGTGTGTTTGTGTAGCGCGTATACTCTTTAAAATCGTTCACATCAGTTGCGAAAATAACAACCAGATCGATCTTTCGTAATCATTTTAGTCATCAAAGTGCAATCACTTAGGAAATATTAACTGAAAACCAAAAAGTTTTAGAAACTTTTATTATCCTACTTTAGGATGCTCTAATAGTACACCCACACGCCACCCCACTAGAGATCAAACGAAGAAGGTTATAAGGTCACACAGTCCGTTGACCATTCATTCAACCATTGAGTTGAAAATAATCAATTTCTACTTGCAGAATGAATCGATGATTCATTTAGACCATTTTTAGTCCAATGTCACAAAATACACCCTGCTGATTTGTTATAGGCAAGCGACGGGTAGAAGTAAGTGTTGTGAGTGACAAATAGAACCCGCCGCATGATATTGTTAACTGTCTTCGATATTCAAGTGTTGCTCCATTATGGAGAAGAATTTTATTTTGATAAAATCACACAGTGTAGTGTTGTACAGTAATATTTAATACTGATGACCACGTTTCGAGCACAAACTATTGCCACGCATAATTATATCAAGTCCACTCACTCACACAACTTCCCTGCTTCATTTATATACATGAGTGGAATGGATGATTAGACATTTGAATAAAAATCGATTCAATAAGATAATGTACATTCAGAATTATTCATATGAGTGTTATTGATGAATTACAATCAGATGGGAAATAAGACGATTGTTTTTATAGTCATAATAAGTTACTTGTTAGAATAAAGCAGGAATTAGGGTGGCATTCAAACCTACAAACGCACTCAGACAAGACAAGCTATGTAGGCTAAAAGACCCTGTCGGTTGACCCAATTACATAAAATAATATGATGTACAGAATATCTTGCAATGATTGTGAGTTAAATCAATTACATAGGTCAAACTAGTAGATTGGGGATAGTCAGATTATCAGAATATAAGAATTCAGCTAAGGTTAGAATGATTGATCCCACGAAGACAGATAAGTAATTTAGAAAAAAGAAGCTCAGCGATTGCACTGCATGCATGTATTAACACACAACCACACAATAGGGTGGGTGGGAGGGGGTTAAAATTCTAAAAAGTAATCTAGGTAGGTGGAGAGAGAGATTGATTACTGAATCCTTCCTTGTTCATCCAGTCTACACCCAACACATGCAACAGAAATTACTCAATGCAAATATCAGAGATATGGAAGATATTATTACCACCGGTCAGTAAAATCAGAGCAGGATAATAAATAGTCTTAAAGTTCTATTTCAAATCATTTACATTATAACATTCTAACAAGTTGCTTATTTATTATGACTATAAAAACACTCGTCTTATTTCCCATCTGATTGTAATTCATCAATAACACTCATTTGAATAATTCTGAATGTACATTATCTCATATTGAATTTTATTCCAATATCTAGTCGATTCCCCACATGTATAAAAATGAAGCAAGAAAGTTGTGTGAATGAGTGAGTGACTTGATATGATTATGAGTGGCAATAATTTGTGCTCGAAACGTGGTCATCAGTAGTAAATATTACTGTACAACACTACACTGTGTGATTTTATCAAAATAAAATCTTACTCATGATGGAGTTATGCTCTACCAGCACAGTTTTATACTTATATCAAGTGTTGCTTTTTGCAGCGATTTGATTCGATTTGTTTCAGGATTTCATTATGCACTGACATCGGTTAGAGAACACCAATAGAAAACCAGCTGGAAGTACTGGACAGCTATCTGTTTCCGTTGTTCTACTTTGGAACTGATGCTTCAACAGTACGCACCCAAGGCAGTGTTTTGAACCCAACACCTCCTTACAGTTACCAATGAAATCCCTGCAAACCAACACACTTGACTTGAATATCAATCTGATGCTCACTATCGACTGACTTTATTTCGGGAAGCCGTAACCAATGGAGTACAGTGGGTTGGGAGTGAGGACAAATACTCGCCACCGATGATGACATTGGCTAGTGCCAGTCGCGTTATAATATCGTGCGTGAATTGACAGAAGTTGGAATTCATGCACTGGCGATTGGATCGGTCGGGTTCGCTAGCCTTGTAACCGGAAGGTTATGGATTCGAACTTTGGAGGTGGGTGAATGAGGACTGCTGAAGAGTCAGTCGCAAACTAGGCTGACGAAACAGCTGGCTGGCTGACTGTCCAGTACTCCCTGGTGGTTTTCCAATGGTGTTCTCTAACCAATGTTAGTTCATGATGAAATCTTGAGACTTTCTTTTAATTTATTTATTATCAGCAAAAACGAGTCGAAAAAATAAAAAATGATAATTAAATTCAACAATTCAATACAAGCAAGCTATATATACAGAATAATAATAATAAATAATATAAAAATGAGAACCAAAACGAATTGAATGCATAAACAACAACATGTTGATGATAGAAACTCATGCATTAGTGTGAATGTGAGTATGTGTGTGCATGTGTGTGTGTAGTAGTATGAATACTAATTCACAAAAGTGCATAACCCTGGGTTTATCTGTGTGTGTGCTTTAGCAATAAGACCTTAATGTATATTGACAAGATGGTAACAATAATTATTAACGATCCCTATGGTTATATTGCAAAATTAATATACAAACACTAATTACAAATAGCTTGAATATTACCACCATTAGTATACACCACTTTTTTGATTGCACACTAGTCAGTTACTAGTGTAATGCGTCTAGTCCTATCTTCGGTGCAGACTGAATTCTATCAGTCATGTGGTGGCCACATTGCAAACATGACTGATAGAATTCAGTCTGCACCGAAGATAGGACTAGACGCATTACACTAGTTACTGACTAGTGTGCAATCAAAAATATCCAATACAGTCCTACAGGAGGTCAGTCGCGAGCCTGAATAGCTCAGTGGTAACGTCTCTGACTGCAGCACTGGGTGACGCGGGTTCGAATCTCAGAAGGGACATCAGTTCCTTCGAGGTTGCAGATACGCCTTGCTGATAAGTGCCAACTAGCACGAAACATAGGTCCAAGGCTTCCTGTGGCCGATTGCCTCCAACCACCTAATACACCACTTTGTTTTGACAATGGTCAGTTAATTTATTGTCATTATTAATATATTATTATTATTCTCTTGGGTTGTGCGTCGATGGTATAGCGGTTAGGACGCTCGCCGACCATGCACAGGGTCCGGGGTTCGATCCCTGGCCGGCGCACTCCTTTACCTCGCTAAACCAGAAATAATGCTGGTAAAGAGGAAAGGTTGGGCATGAGGCTAGCAACCCCATCCTGTAAAATATACACTGCTACAGAAACCTCAAGCCACTAGCTTGAAGCCCTATGTTCCACTGGGGAACGTGAAGGAAAAAAAGAATTCTCTAGGGTTCCAAGTGGAACATAGGGCTTCAACAACACATCTACACCACTTGGTTCTACTTTCTGATGTCGTCTTCAGCTGGCTGACCCCACGATTGCCCATAATTTCTCATCTCCTCCTCCATGTCACCCTCGCACTGACGACCCACTTAATCGAGGACCTGGCGCGCGATGTTATGCGACGATGTCCTCAGTGGCGAATGCAAAATCCACCTCCATTTCCTCCGACATATGTCTTGATCGACAGGTTCTTGGTTGGTTTGTTCCAAGCCAGAGTTTCTTGTTACAAATTCTTTCTGGCTGGCCATTTGATCTTCAGTATAGAGCTAGCGAAGGAGGCAACTGTTGATAAAGTTCTATTGGAAATGCTTTTCGTGATGTACTCGTCAAGTGTCTGACCCATGTAGAAAAAGTGACTGACTGACACTAATTAGACATTGGTGTTGGAAATCCGAATCTTGTTCTTTATGCTGACTGAGCACAGAAGATTTCCAACACAGATTTCAGATTGATGGAGGTGTATCCTGACTTTCCGTTTCTGACTGGCTTTGACATCTTCATCCGTTCCGATTAAGTGTGGTTGAAACGATGCTGGCTGCCCAGCCAGATAAGTAAAGGAAGTAACCTCTTTCGAATTTCTCCTGTTGATGGTGATTGGTGCTGGCTGTTGTTGGTTGGTTATCTTTATCACCTCCATGTTAACCTGGAGTTCTGCGCCTTCGCCACCTACTCGCGTCTTCAGCCAGTTTGTTGATTTTCGCCTGCTTGCCTGCAAGTCTTCGAGTTTGTGTGACATTAAACAGAAATCATCTATGCGCAAAATTCAGATCTTCTAGAATCTTCTTATCGGTCAGTCCAACGTATTCCTGTCTTCTGAGTGTATGGACTTTCCAATGAACAAATACTCATTTATCCATCATCTCAATTGAGATAGTTTTGTTAAATACACTCATGTATACATACACATTTGAAATGGGACTTCTAGGATTATAAGGCCCGATTTTCTTGTGTGTGTGTGTGTGTTGGAAGTCAGTTGTTTCACACAGACATGTTTCATTAATCATACCCTCTTCTATGATGGCTAATGATACTACCAAGTCTCATTCAACAAGAAATAGGTAGAGTGGGAAGTCAAGTGTTGTTAAAGCCAGCCGATGGAGTCATACCCTCTAAACCCAAAGTCAAGTCGGTCCTTCTATACGAGTCGGAAACTTGGCGTGTATCGGAAAGGATTTCCAACAGGCCAACATAGACTTTTAACTACAGCTGCCCACTTCGCGGGCTCTATACTGAAGATCGACTGGCAAGCCAGAAAGAATAAGTAACACGAATCTCTGGCGATGAACAAACCAGCGAAGAGACGGTCGCTCACCAAATATGTAGTAGAAAATGAAGATGGATCGGGCAGACGCCACTGAGGAGACCATCAAATGACATGGCGCGCCAGACCAGTGCTCGAGTGGAATCCCAATGGGAAGCGTCGAGTGGTTCGTCGTTGCGAAGGTGACATGAAGGAGGTCGTGTGAGAAAGAGGTGAGAGAGTTTGGTCAATCGTGGACCCAGCTGAAGACGACGGCAGAAAAAAGAACAAAGTGTAGTTGTGTTGTTGAAGTCCTATGTTCTCTAATCGGAACCCACGGGGAACAATAATAATAATAGTAATAATAATTACCAGTGCGACCACAACTCACTGACATTCTCAGGGAGTTTTTAAGTAAAGTCAAAAGTAAGTCAAAACCGCAATGAGCACTACTAAACAGGAAAAAAGATAGCTGCCAATGAATGGCTCCAGAGTTCGACTCCCGTTCGCTTCACCTCTCTACATTAGCCTATACAAGCAACATCAACATCGCCACCCCCCAATCTAGCTCGAAAGCCTGGAGTGATACAATACTACTAAACAGTAAAGCGAATAATACACGCACGAAAAAAAAGAAATAAAATCCGACCTAAATCACAACATGTAACAACATAGAAAAAAGACAATTTGTGTAAAGACGAGTTGGTGTGTGTGCGTTTGTGTGTGTGAGTATGTGAGTGAGTGAGTGACTGCCTGTATATGCGCATGATCAGATAAGATCATAAATGATCAAAAATCAATATCATTAATGAAACAAGTACACGTTCACAGTAAAACCATGAAGACACGTATACGCACACAAACACACACACACACAGAGCTACAAAGAACACGTTCAGTTTACGCAGAAGACGATTTATAGTAATTATTAAGCCGGTGTCTGCGTATGCATGTGTACAAATTGACAATGGATTAATACTACTAATTATAATAGGCAGTTCTTTGTAGTATATAATCTTGTCTTGATCTAAAAAAAACAAACATGAGGTGTAGGAGAGTTACGACAATGTACATATTGATGGGCCAGTATATAAGTTGGAAAGCTTAATATAATAATACAGACATTCTAATTTGTTCAAGAGAATTTGAATTCCCCATTGATATTGATTTTCATATTGGACTGAAACGCTCGGTCTCTGCTGACTTACCAACTTCTAGTACAGACTTTTTGGAGATGTCTAATAGTCGACATAGTATTATTGTCAAGTATTGGTTTGTAGGGATTTTGTTGGTTTGATTGGTTGGAGGATTTCGTCATGAGCTGACGTCAGTTAGAGAACCATTGGAAAACCTGGGAGTACTGGACAGCTGTCTCGTCCTAGTTCGGGACTCTTCATCAGTATGCACCCACTGAGTGGAGTTCAAAGCCAGGACCTTCTGGTTGCAAGACTAGCTAGCTCGTAGACCATTCTCAGCCACTGGGACCCAAGCGATATAATGGTCAGTCCAATTCATGACATAGCGCGACCACTTAGCAATGTCTTCTTCGATTAGTTACTGACTCACCTTCAACCTGCTACATCCTACTGATCACGGCTTCCAACTAGAACCCAGGTAACTACCTACCTGAATAGGGCCAGTGGCTAGTGAGCATCAGATCTACAAGCCCACCTTGCAACCAGAAGGTCCTGGGTTAGAACTCCAGTCAGCGGGTGCATACTGATGGAGAGTCCCGAACTAGGACGAAACAGCTGGTTGTCCAGTACTCCCTTGTGGTTTTCCAATGGTTCTCTAACTGCCGTCAGCCCATGATAAAATCTTCCAACCAATAATATTATTTGATTAAATTAGAGTAGAGTGCGTCGGTGGCACAGTGGTTAGGATGCTCGCCGACCATGCACATGTTCCTGGGTTCGATCCCTGTCGACGCACTCCTTTACCTCGCTTAGCCAGAAATAATGCTGGTAAAGAGAAAAGGTTGGGCATGAGGTTAGCAACCCCATCCTGTAAAATAAACACTGCTACAGAAACTTCAAGTAAGTAGTAGCTGAATTCGAGTCTAAAATAGCGAAACGCCATAACTCACACTTTAAATTCCACTGCAAGCCTACTGCCATAAAAACAAGTTATTGTCAATGTTCTTTTGACTGATGTCAGCTCATGATGAAATCCTCCATGCAATCAAACAAACAAAAAATCCCTACAAAACCAATACTTGAAAATTAATCTGGCCCTATTCAGGCAGTTAAACTGGAGTTCTAGTGGAAAGCCGTGACCAGTAGGGTACAGCAGGTTGAAGACGAGGCGGTAACTCATCGAAGCAGAAGACATTGCGAAATGGTTGCGCTATGTCGTGAATTAGCACAAGTTAGAATTCATGGGCCATTAGATTGGGTCCCACTGGATTAATGGTCTACGAGCTCGCTGGTCTTGTAACCAGAAGGTCCTGGGTTCGAACCCCAGGGGTGCGTACTGCTGGAGAGTCTCAAACTAGGGCAAAACAGCTGTCCAGTACTCCCAGTTGGTTTTCCAGTGGTTCTCTAACTGATGTCAGCTCATGATGAAATCCTCCATGCAATGTTCTTTTGAACAGACAAACCAGTGGAATCTTTTTGCTAACGTGTGAGTGAGTCATATGTGTGTACGTCAATACCCATAAGCAAGTCGTTTTTTAACCCAAACCAATATATACTAACTAACATTAATAGTATAAACAACAATATGAGTATGAGAGACGAGTGGTGTGTGTACGTGTGTTAGGTGACGTGAGGTGACGTAGGGAGATACAATAATCTAATTAACATCAATGTTAACACACACACGCACACTGACGCACACGTATGTACTCACTATATTACCATGGTTGTGCACAAGTACCGGTCATATATATATATATATATGTCAACATTGTACAGACATAAATCACATTAATATATATATCGATTAAAAAGCGTCTGTTATCTGGTTTCACTTCGTTTATATATAACATGTTGTGATTCATTGAAACAAATCCAGGGCTTTTTTTCTTTTATCGATCGTATTTGTTTCAATGTATCAATTATTATCTATCCGTTTTGAAAATGAAAATAAAAAAATAACAAACAACTAATTTCGCATTCACACTTGTTTGTACATGTTGTTTAATGCTAACAAAACAATAATAGTAGGGTTTAGTCAAAAACTAACGTATCATTAAAATTCAATGTTTTAGATTTTCCCATCGATTGATTGAACCGAAGTGCTCGGTGTCTCAGGTGTTAACATGTCACCTGCTTGTGCAGATGCTTCGACGATGTTTGGTCATGTAACTTGAAGTCAGTCGATGAATGATGACTATCAGCGAAATTCATTAGGGTGCGCATTTCGTCCTATTTGGGACTTGTCATCTGGATGTACCTGTATTCCCCAGTGATGGTGTTCCCCACTAGAAACGAACCCACGTCTTGTTAATGATTTCATTCAATTTTCAGGTTTTCCCACCGATTGATTGGATCGAAGTGTTCAGTGCTCACTGGGGAATGCAGGCACATCCAGATGACGAGTCCCAAAATGGACGAAACGCGTCTCCTGAATACCGATTGACTTCAACTGAAATATCAATTGAAAGATTTTTGAAAATCAACAAACACACTGAATAACTATATCTGCCTAGATTGAGGTTTTTTCAGTGGTACACATACGTACATAGCTATGACTGATTCCATTAGGAGGGAGTTGAACTCAATACCTGCGAATTCGGACTTCTGTCAATTCATGATATAGTGCTACAGCTAAACAATGCAATTGATGAGCATTGACTTCACACTCACACTGACACAATGGACCTCATGTCTTCTTATTGAGGTCGTAGATACTGGAATGTCTCAAACTAGGACATTGTGATTTTCAATGATTCTCTATCTGATCTGTAGTGAAATCGTTGAATATTTTTGTTTTTTTAACTAGTTCGTTAAGTGCATTTATCCAGGGAGTTGTAACTTTGGCATATATACCTTGAAATGGGGAAGATTTCGTAGTTCAGGGAGATGATTTCGAATTATTTGTGTTCCCTGAGGAGCTGGTTGGTTGGTTTAATTTAGGAGCTTTCGTTGTCCCTCTTCTAGACAACATCTTCCTTCAGCACAAGTTTTAGGATAAAATACACTTATTTGAATTCTCCATGAATGATGATACAATTGTGCCCTTGAAATACAAACGCAATCTAATAAAGTGCTTGGTCCACAGAGCAAGAGAGATTTGCTCGGATGAATGTCTTGACGAGGAACTTAACAATATTAAACAGTTGCTAAGTGAGAATGGTAATCCTGAAAAGTTTATTGATAAGAATATGAATCTAAAACCAAAGCAACCCAAGTTACCAAAAGTTTCAAAAAAGGCTTTATTCATACAAATGCAGTTCCTTAGGGACAACATCAGTGAGATACTAACACAACGGCTAAGGAATGCGGCGGTAAAAAGAGCATTCCCTGCTGCTGAATTGCACTGTATCTTTAGAACCACTCCTCTTTTGAGTTCGGGAATAAAAGATAAACTGCCTAATTTCGCCTCTTCCATGTGTATATACCAATTTAACTGCTCCTGTGGAGTGAGCCAGTTACATAGGCCGTACAATTGGATTTCCGAAAATCACCCTGCGTGGTTAAGCAATGGACAAACAAAATCTATTTGCAGCGCTATTCTGTCTCATCTTGTGGATACAGAACACAAGATTGACGTTAACCATGCTTTCAGGGTCATTTACCACATACCTATGAATCTCAATTTCACCTTAAAAGTTCGACTGCTAAATATTGCTGAGGCTGTGGGGATCCATATTAAAAAGCCTCATGTATGTGTCCAAAAGAAGCTAGTTCACACATTACCATTACCTTGGTCATCTATGTTTGAATGATCCTGAATTTTTGTGGAATTTTCGTAATTTTAGTTGATATTCTATTCGGTA
Source organism: Trichobilharzia szidati (assembly GCA_944472155.2). Lineage (NCBI taxonomy): Eukaryota > Metazoa > Platyhelminthes > Trematoda > Strigeidida > Schistosomatidae > Trichobilharzia > Trichobilharzia szidati. Next base: position 106,023,234 of record OX235272.1, read on the forward strand.
TTATATCTTTATTATTATTATAATTTAAGCATCTTTAATGAACTGTAATTCCATTCATCCCAATTTACAAATCGATATTATTTAAAAAGCACCAATATTGTTATTGACTACTACTCTAGAATATCCTATGTATATAAACATATATATAATTGTAGAGCCAGAAGAGGAATTTATCGAAAAGGATATTCTTTGCTCAATTATTTTGTGTTTTATAAATGTATCTGGCGACAGATAACCATTGTCGTGACTGGTTGTTAATTTACGTCTCTATTGATCCTTCATTATTGACTTGGAAATCGAATTTTCTTGTCATGTGATTTACTTTTCATTGGCTGGTGGTGGTAAATTTGGTCTATAGAGGTAATGTGTTTGTTAATTACTGGCTGATTCACTTAAGTACCAGGCTTCTAGGAATTTCCTGGCGGCAATTTTGGTGTTTTGTATATTTAAGATTTCTACATTATCCCAATCATCAAATTGGTGTCCATAATTATCTACATGAATCGATACATGTCATATCTTCTTACAGGCTATTTGTGTCGTTGGATGAAGATTCGAAGGGGACACCCAAATTGACTAAGGTGATGTAATGTTCATTGCAGTTCATACATGCAATCTATTTCGTAGATAGTATTAATTTCATCTTCTTTTCCTGTTGAATCCTTTGGTTTGCATAATATCGAATGAAGTGATTGTGCTGGCTGGCTGACTGGCTCGCTTGTGTGCTATATCTATTTTAAACGGTCTCAATATTCTATCTGTTAGCCAGTCAGTTCGCCAGCACAATCAAGTCATTCGATATTGTACAAACCAAAAGACCCATACAACAGAAAAAGAAGATAAAATTAATACCATTTACAAAATAAATTGCATGCATGAACTGCAATAAACATTAAATCGGTCAAAGTGAGCATCTATGTCAATAAAAGTGGTCGATAGAGACGTAAATTAACAACTGGTCACGACAATAGTTGCAAGGAAACACTGTAATATCATGATAGAGAATTCAAATAAGTTCATTTCATACTAAAACCTGCTCTGAAGCGATGTTGTTGTCTACAAGAAGGATGACGACGAAAGCTTCCCAATTAAACCAACCAGCCTAGAGGATACAAAAAATCAAAAGATATCGTCCCACCAAACATTTCTACTTTTCATCATGAGATGACATCGGCTAGAGAACTATTGGAAAACCTGGGAGTACTGCCAGACAGTAGCTTCGTCCAAGTTTGGGACCCTTCAACAGTACGCACCCACCGACTGTTCGAACCCAGGACTTTCTGGTTACAAGACTAACGAGCTCGGAGACCATTAAGCTACTGGGACTCGATCCAATGGTCGGTGCGTGAATTCTAACTTCTGCCAATTAACGAAATAACGCGACCGCTAGCCAATGTCTTCGGCGAGTATTTGTCCTCACAACCGACCTGCTGCAGCTGTCCAGTACTCCCAGCTGGTTTTCCAATGGTTCTCTAACCAATGTCAGCTTATGATGAAATCCTGTAACCAATCAATCAAATCCCTACAAACCAACACTTGAATTTCTACTTTTATCTAGATAATAATTCATTCAGAATATACTGACGTCCTGGAGAAAGTTATATTTTTTAAAGTAATGTAAGATGTATTGTAAAGTAATGTTAAGTAAGATGCGCTACTCTAATCTTTACTCAACGGTAATTAGATTTGTGCAAGCGTTGATATTTTGGTAGGACGCTCTAACCTAAGGTGATTGTCCAAAATAATTTGTAATATGATCTACTTAGCAGTAGAAGAGAGTCATTCTCATACCAAAACATCACGTTTGGTGTATGCCACTTATTTCATATGGATTCAGGAGGTCATAGGTACTATAGGCTTGGAATTAGCATTTTTCAAACCTTCCTAGGTAGACCTTAATATTCACCAGTACTGTGATAAACATCCAAATATTCGTCCAGTTCGCTATTCGACTTTTGTTGGAACACACCTACCTCTCTCTCTCTCTGTCCTAGTCGCATAAATAGAATTTACTTCGATAAAGCTATAAATTAAAAAAAGCGTAGTCACATAGAAGGATTCCAAAAAGAAGAAGACCAGAATTCACCTATCTATCCTCGGCCGTATCAGGTCATTTATGGGTGAAGAGAAGTAAGTGCCTATAAATCTTTTTATCAATTATAAACCTAATTCATTGTTGTTGTTGTTTTTTTTTCTCTCTCGCTCTCACTCTCACCCGAATTTACCTTTTATAAAAGTGATTAGTTGCGCTTTAAGGTCATATATATATGTTAGCCTTAAAATCAATCATTACATAAAATAGGATCACAGCTTCAACCACTTTCAAATTATACATATATATTAATTTATACTCTACTTTCGCTGATTTCTTTTTATTCTCAGAATTGGTTTCTCTCTCTCGGGGTATTACTCTGATTGATGTTTTCGATTGTATTGTTGTTAATTCTGTGTCATTTTGAGTTGAGGCTCGCCTTCTTTAATTTTTGTTAAAAAAGGCTGTTTATCAACGTATTGATTTGAAGCGTTTTCTAGTCTCTCTCTCTCTATATATATATATAGGCACCTAGATAGGTGATTCCTATTGGTTGACTCTAAACTACAGCCCTGATGAATAGATCAATGACCTTGAGCAACCAATCAGATGCGTCCTTAGTATGTAGGCGGAATTAAGGATGCTATATACGAATTACACCGCAAATTTCATCCAAAATCGAGTAATTGCAAGTATTGCTTCTTAGAACAACAGGCTCATTGGAAGGCTGAAAATGTGTAGTCGGCCAACTATCCTCCTTGGGTTATATATATATATATATCATAATGTGATCAATAATACCGATGATTTCGTTAATCCTTTCAATGGGACTCACACAAATTCTGTGTTGAAAGTTTCTAGAGTCCCCTGAGAAATGAGGATCAGAGCGGTGAATAATGAGTCAAAAAAAAACACGGTGATTTACAGTTATCTCGACGAATATCACGTATAGGAGTTGATTTAACCTAACTATAAGGGTTCCTGTAAGAAATTGGAAGCTTATCTTGGAACATATATAATATAAGAACGGTTACCTTGTGTAATTACTTTTTAACATTACATTACTTTAGTATAAACTATTTTTGGCAACAGTAAAGAATAGACACCAACTTCAGACGACCTTGAAACAGCCAATCAGATTCTTCTAGGTGAAAAGTGGTGCTTAATTTACAGGGAAGTGTATCTACGATATATATGTAATAAAAATGAATCATATAAAGCATATATCTCTAATATGCTGCAAAAGCTGGTTCCAGATTCTCACAGAAGTGGTTGTAGACATATCAAACCAATGTATCCTCTGTTTCTTCAGCTGTAACAGATACTGGTTGCATATACGCAATATATTACTGAGGGAGAGCTTTGATTTCGAGAAGAAAGTGTCTAAAAAAATCACCAACTATGTACGATTTACAAACTTATACAGACTTCTTCATATATAGTGGTTGCATCTGAATGTATAACCATCAATATCACGGCAATACTTTTGCGGAGTCATTATCCCTCCACATATGCATTTTTTATTCCTCCCTATCAACACATTTTCCACAGAGAAGTCGAAAACCAAATCTAGGAGACATATTCAGCGAGGATTATGACTAGCAACCATTTGTAATTCTGAGCTATCTGATTGGTCAATCAAGGTCATTCGACTTTGGTGTCTATTGTTTACTCTTACCCTATTTTTTTCGGATTACGCATTTCTACTTCGGATGCATCTGATTGGTCGGTAGAGATTTATCTCAAGGTCTTTCTTTATTGGATAGTTTCGTTTTGGGCTGATCTAGTTTAAAATCACCGTCTATTGATTGATTATTCATTGATCTATCCTACATAAGGTAGTAGTAATAGTAGTGGTGATAATTCATTCTACTTAAGATGACTTATGTTGTGACCCATTCTTTTTAGCTTTAGCCGAGCACACACTTACTTTACCACACTTTCCAAACCCAAGCAAAACTCATTATTGATAAGAAATCTGGCGCTTAACCCAACGATAATATGCTAATTTGTAAATTTTCATACAGTCACACATTTGATTCATTCACAAAACAATTTTAGATAAACTTATATATGATGAATTAATATGTAGTATTTTTTTGATTATAGCTTGATTCCACACCGTATTTTTGGTACAAGTATGGAATTTTCAGCATGTGATATCGGTAGCCTAAATTCTGCAGGCCAACCAATTGACATCAGGTGTGCGTCGGCAGGGGGTCGAACCTTGGACCGTGTGCACGATCGGCGAGTGTCCTAACCGCTGTGCCACCGACTCAAACTAGAAGAATTGCATGCAGGCGAAAACCTACAAACTGGCAGAAGACGCGAGCAGGCAGCGAAGACAGGACTCTAGATGAACATGGAGAAGACGGAGGAGATGAAGATAACCAACCAACGGCAACAACAACAACGATAACCAGCACCAATCACCATTAACGGGAGAAATTTGAAAGAGGTTACTCCCTTCACTTATCTGTCTAGGAAGCGCGGTTTCAACTACAGGCGACAGAATGGATGAAGATGTAGAAGCCAGTCGGAATCAAAAAGGCGAGATACGTCTTCATCAATCTGAATTCAGTTTGTAAATCTTCTGCTCTCACTCAGCCAGCATGAACAACGAGATTCGGATTTTCAACACCAATGTCAAGCTAGTCAGTGAATCATGGGTCAGAAACTTGGTGGGCGCATCACGAGAAGCATTTCCAAAAGCCAGCTGCAGACTTTTATCAACAGTTACTCACTTCGCTGGCTCCATATTGAAGATCAAATGGCAGACCGGCCAACCAAAAAGAATTAGCAACAAGGAATTCTGGCGATGAACAAACCTTTCTGTCTGTCTGTTTTCGACATAGAACTTTGCACAGATGTGCGACAGTTCAAGTCGCCACACTCCCTCCTTGTAGCACACAAAGCAAGAGAAGAAAGTAGGAGAAATGCATAATAGAGACAGTAAACAGAGGTGTGAGACAAAGATATAGTAATAACGAAGAACAAAACAGTTTAATTGGAAATCATAAGTCACAAGGAGTGGATGCATCTGCACCAGCCATTGAGAACGATTTTGAGCCATGTCACCAATTGTTTCCAACCATTGGTTTTTACCGTCCCGAGGACCCCAACCAGGAAGTCTACACCTTCCTACGTGGTTTAAACTAACTGTTGTGGATTTCATTGACTGATGAAGTCATGTTTTCGTTTGACCGCCGCTAGCTCTTTTCCAGCCTGACCCTATGTCAGCTAACATTGCCCGTTACCGAGGAAGGCGATAACTAGGCATGTGTACGTAACACATGTCCTAATCATCTCAGTCGATGTAATTTCACAGCCTCGTCGATTGATTTCCCCTCCTTACCTAGCACTCGACCACCTAACCTCAATATTGCTCACCTTATTATACCACCACTTCACACGGGAGATAGAACGCAGGCACCTATGATCAAAGACAGCTAACCTTTTCATGTCTTCCACTCTCAATGGCCAGGTCTCACAGCCATAAAGGAGGACGGAGCGGACTGCTGAGCAGTACACACGCCCTTTGGTTGATAGTTGATGAACAAACCATCCAAGATCCGATCACTCAACAAATATGTGGGAGAAAATCGAGACGGATCGGGCATACATTAAGGAGACCGTCAAATGACATCGAGTGCCAGATAGGCCATTACTCGAGTGGAACCCCAATGGGAAGCGACGAGTGGGCCATCGGTGCAAGGGTGACATGGAGGAGATCGTGTAAGGGGTAGATGAGAGATTAGGGGCAACCGTGGGGTCAGCCAGTTGAAGAAGTCAGCAGAAAATACAGCAAAGTGTAGATGTGTTGTTTAAGCCCTACGTTCCCCTCGGAATCCAAGGGATTAATGATAATGCTAACTCTATACTAGCTATTCCCATTTATATGACAATAACTAATTGTACGTTTATTAATGTTTGTATGTGTGTTTAAGAAATATACATATGCTTACTGTTTGTTTGACTGACTGGCAGTCTGAATTCCAGTTAGTTATCCTAATATAATACAAGTTTCTTGGTATGAACTCGAGTTACTACTAAAATATGGAAAACTACTACTTAATTAATTTGATTTGAAAAAATAGTACAGGAATTTCTTGCAGTTAACGCCTGATGTGATGGCTAAACGTGATACGACGCATTCATAAAACTAGGCCAACGTTCATCATCATCATCAGCATAGTAGCAGAGATGGCTACCTACCAAGAGACCCAACTCTGTTAATCAGGTCACCGCATTTCACCAACGACCAACCCCACCACTACCACCCAAGGCTAATTACTGCACATAGTCACTGACTGAAAGTTGCTAGGCGATTTAAATACATTAATATCAATGTGTCCCTTAGATTAGTTCATTGTTAATCCTGTACCTGAGAATGACATCGTAACATATAGATGGATTACTGTCAGTCCAGGCATCAAACTATTAACGTGTTATTCGTCACGTCTGTACAAAAATAGAATACATATTCAATATTCAGGCATATATATATAGTTTATATATTGATTTTTTCTTTTGAATTAATAATAAATAAATCCATCATTATTATTATTTTACTGTTACACACACACACACAAAATATAACAATCAATCAATGAATATACTTAATTTATGTCACGAAAAGATGTTATATAAAAAAATCAATAATATATATATATATATATATATATATATATATATATATATATCGACCAAAAAATCGATTAACATTTAAACTACTATCGTAAATTAATGCTTACGTATATGCACACGTATATATATATATATACATAAATTTTCGATTATTTTTGTCATGATTCATGATTCAAAATAACTAACTGTGTACTGTAGACACAGTAAACGAAGAAAACAAAGAAGCCTTTCATTATTCATAACTGATTTGTCACGGCTACCATCATCTTATCGTATGATACAATTCGATGATGACTGGAATTAGGCTAATGATACACAATTGCAACCTATTTATTTATTTAACCCACATAAACAACCTGCTATAGCTGAGGATGCGTAGACTTCGGTAAGTCCTCTCATGTGGTCGTACGTCCGTTCATAGCATCTGTCAGATAAGTATTATTCACTATGTTTACACGGCGGAGATGTTTCTCACAAGAGTGAAGAAGCGAATGCGGATGTCTGACACTTACAATTGGACTGATGTCTACCTAGAATAGCTGAGAAACTTTGATTTCAAACCTATGCTTTCCTGAATCCGAAAGGATAGAATGCCTCATGAACCTGTTGTAGTGACGGGAAACCATGCGAACGCTGCCCTACTCCTCACTGCCTTGTGAGAATCGGACATCAAGTGAATGGCTCGTGGAGTGGGGCCCCATAAGATGATGGTTTGGGCGTCCAGACAAACAGTATCCCAGCCCGTCGTACAAACTAGTAGATTTTGTGTGGTGCATCTCTCTTCGTGCCTGTAATATGCTTACATATTTTTTTATTATTCATTGGTTGGTAAAAAGGTTTAATGTTCATTTTTTTTATAGTTTAGGTTAAAATCCATCCAAACTGAAATTCATAGATAACAAACACGATGTGACGTGTGCTGCTGATAAGATTTATCAGTAGTATATAAAGAGAAAAAAATATCAGATAGCAGGGAGATAAACTTGACATCAGTCAGATAAAGCAAATGATTCAGGGTTGTGGAGAAACATGAGAGAAGTGAAAGAAACACACAATATGAAGGAAGAGCAGAAGTAGTACAACACGAAAGATCTGTGCACAAATGGTGATTTGAAGATTGATTTTGAAGGCTGTACATAATTTCGCTATATAGAGATACCAAAAATCTCAAATAAACACGCTACAAGCTACACACTTATTGCCAGGTTTGAAGTAAGCGGGACAGGACTCGAACTTGTGACCGATTCGGCGTAAGTCGAGAGTTCAATTTTCACTAAGAGTGGATGAATATTCACTTCCTTCATAAAGCTAGAAGTGTGAATTTTTCAATGACCTCTATCTCACAATAATTGAACGCAGTGGTGATACAATCTTAATTCTTGTACATAGTTTGAGGTTAATTCATTCTGAAATCCAGTTTCATAACACGGATTATTTATTCACACGACTATTGTGTAGGCACATAGCCGGTGCTAATCAAGTTGCCCACATTGAGTAGGCTTCACTTAGTGTGTATACGACTTTTGAGGTGTTATAAACATTGAGTTTAGTAACCCACTAACAAACGATTCCACAGAGCAGTTTTTTTAACGGAAAAGATATAAATAAGGCAGTCGAATCTTGTCAAAACTTCAGGAAATGAAGCTACATGAAGAGAGTTTTTTCCTTCACGTTCCCCAGTGGAACATAGGGCTTCAAGCTAGTGGCTTGAAGTTTCTGTAGCAGTGCTTATTTTTACAGGATGGGGTTGCTAGCCTCATGCCCAACCTTTCCTCTTCAGTGGTGAAAATATTCAGAATGAATTAAGAAGAAACTGTAGAGTGACTACATCTGCACCGATGCGACCACTTTTAAGCCATGTGTCACTAAGATCATTTGCTTATTACATGGCCATTTCATGTTGTCAGGATGGGATATCAATCACAGAGGCAATGAATACCATGGGACACTGAACAGCGGCACAGTAGGACAATTACAGATGTTCTTGATTTAGTTATGTTCTCTATTGTGATCAATAGAGATGTAAATCAACAGCCAGTCATGACAATGGTTGCCATGGAGAATTCAAATAAGTTCATTTTATACTAAAAACCTGTACTGAAGCGATGTTGTCTAGAAGGGGGGAGAAGAAGAAAGCTTCGCAACCAACCAGCTCTTCAGAGAACACAACTAATTCAAAATCATCTACCTACCTAAGCTACAAATCTTCACCATTATTTCAGTACAGATGTTCAGTGCTGCTTGATTTTCGAAGATTTTTTAACGAATATTGATTTATGCTGAAACATACTTGAATCGATATTCAATTGATTATCAACGTTTCAGTACAATTGCTGATATTATCATGAAAAAAAAAACTCTGAGACTCTCTCTCATGTGGATATGATGAAGTTTTGTCTTTTTGAAAAGCTCAACATTTACATCTCCATATAATATCACCCATTGTTTCCAGCAGATAACGAAAATCAGTGAATGGTGATCTCCACTGTGTCCAAGCACACGCCGCTGGACCGAAGAATTACTCACACCATTATACCATCGAGCGCAAGCAATTCTACGGAGATCACGATGATCGACTATGCAGAGTTGCCGCACATCCTCAGATCGGAAAGGCCAGCTTTCACAGCATTGTACACCCAACCTTTGACAGGTAGCCTAACGTCACAGCGAGGCCAGAGGTGGTTCAATAATAATAATAATAATAATTTGCTTTATTCCAAAACAGTACTTGTGATACAGAATGGAATTCTCAGCATTTTTACTACAGTATTGCATCCAGTTTGTACATTATCAATAAATAGAATTCTACATAGATTGAGGAAACCGCAGTTCATTATTACAACAATACATTGGCATGTCAGTAGCAAAGGTAAAGCTGAAACAGTGTTTGAAGGTGTTCAAGTTGACCTATGCCCACCTAGCTTTCAAGATACATTTGGAAATCTCATCCGTCACATCTCCAACAGTACTACTCACAAAAATACTAAGATACATGAACTTATCGACAACTTCAAGCGGTTCACCTGCAAGCAAGAGTGAGTACAGGTACATGCTCCTGTCAATCTTGTAATAGCATCTTGCACTTAGACGATGCAAAGCACATACCATGCTTTCAGATACTGATGGCTATCAAACAACCTCCCTGGCGTGGTAGGACCTGCAGGAACATAAGTACCATTCAGTGTAGCTTGTTAGGTCATCCACAGTACTCAAGCCCGAGCACCACGACAAGGTAGCAGTTGCCAACCGGGACTTTCCTCTTGAAACAAAAAAATATGAAACAGAAAAAGCGATCATTTTAAATAATGGGGGTAACAGTAGAGCCCCCTCCCCCCACAAGAGACTACTACTGGATCGAGGTTGCCTCCATTCGGAAGACCCTATCACCTTACTGCAACTTGAGATGTGCAATCTTTGAAGGAAACGGGGGAAGGTTCGACCTTTTTGCAGTCGTTCTCCAACTCACTCCTCTTCACAGAGCAAAAATGTGAGCACAACTGAGGGGGGAGGTACTGGTCGTCCGAGGAGGAACACAACTTGGAACAAGTGAGACTCACCGGTCAGGAGATAAGACAATATTACTAGTGAATAACTACCCTGCAGAATTTATTCAGAAATAATACGAAGAACCATAGAAAAACTAAGACTAGCAATAAAAATGACGAAAATAATATGGAATTCAAAGCCTCTCTAGTACTACCAAAATAAAGAAGTAACGCCAGAGGCCTTACGTAAGACACTCAAATGAGGCTAAAATTAGTCAGGGTGGCATTTAAACCAACTGACCAACCAATTCTCTCAGAAATAAACTTTGTAAGTAGGCTTAAGGATCCAATAGATCCAATTAAAAAATTTAGAAAAATTAATATCATTTACCAAATACCATGCAATTAATGACTTTCAGATCAATTACATAGGTCGTTAAACTAGTAGGTAGGGGCCAAATAGACTATTGGGACATGAAAATTTAGCTAGACCTAGAATAATTGACCCGCTAGACAGTTAAACAACCTAGAAAAAAGCTCAGCCATTGCACTGCATTGCATTCACTTGCATGTAATCACCACACAATAGGTTGTGTAGGACAGTGTGAGAGTATTAAAAAGTAATACAGTTAGGTGGACAGTGAGAGAGAGAGGTTAATCACTGAAGCTTTATTTATCGATTCAACACTGAAACACGTGCAGTCAATCAGAATGACGCAACGTCGCCCATACCGGAGATATGGAAAGTGGTAAACAACACAGGGAAGTTGTAAAGAGAGAGAGAAAATATATAATTTTCAACAGTTGATTTGTAAGGATTAAGTTTTTTTTTGAGTTTGACCACAGATTGATATCAGTTAGAGAACCATTGAAAACCAGCACTGGAGAATTGGACATACAGACGACTGTTTCCATTGTCCTACTTTGGGAATCATCGGCAGTACGCACCCACTGCAGGGTTCGAACCCAGGACCTTCCGGTTACGAGGCAAGCTCGTATACCATTCCGCCACTGGGACCCGATTCAATGGCCTATGAATTCTAACTTCGAATCCCTACAAACCCATACTTGCAAACCAATGAGATGCTCACTAGCGACTGGCCCTATTCAGGTAGGTGGTTAGTTACCTGGGTTCTAGTGGAAAGTCGTGACTAGTAGGGTGCAGCAGGTCGAGTTAGAGGTCAAATCCTCGCCATGGATGACACTAGCTAGCGGTCGCGCTATGCTAATTGGAGATAGAATCATGGGTTGGATGGATCGGTCCAGTGGCAGATTAATGATCTACGAGCTCGTTAGTCCTGTAACCGGAAGATCCTCGGTTAGAACTCCGGTCAGCGGATTCGCGCTGCTGAAGAGCCCGAAACTAGGTCGGCGAAACAACTGGCTCTCCAGTACTCTCAGCTGGTTTTCCAATGGCGCTTTAACCAATGTCAGCTCATGATGAAATCCTGTAACCAATCAATCAAATCCCTATACACCAATACTTGAAAATTCTAACTTCTATCAATTTGTGATTTAGCGCGACTGGCACCAACCAATGTCATCGGCAAGAAATCCATCCTCACACTTGACTGGATGTACCACCTTACTGGTCACGACTTCTCACTAGAACTCCAGGAAACTCTGTCCTTTAGCCAGTCACTAGCGAGCATGGTATACGAGCTCGTTAGCCTTGTAACTGGAAGATCCTGGATTCAAACCTTGGGGATGAGTGTTTACTGCCGATGATTCATAAACTAGGCTGATGAAACAGCTGTCCAGTACTCCAGGCTGATTTTAGTGGTTCTCCAACTGATATCAATCCGTGGTCAAACTCGAAGAAGACAAATTGTGAAAAGACGTGTGACTAAAATTCGCAATAATTAATTTATCCTGGAAATCTTGTCCCATCCAGTTGTTAATACTGCTGTGATATTTAAAATAAACTTATCTAATATGGAAAGGGAAGCTGTGACTAGTAGGGTACAGCAGGTCGAAGGTGAGGCAGTAACTCATAGAAGAAGAAGACATTGAGAAGTTGTCACGCTATGCCGTGAATTGGTAGAAGTTAGAATTCATGGGCTGGTTGGCCATTGGATCGGGTTCCAGTGGCTCATGAATGGTCTACGAGCTCTCTCGCCTTGTAACCAAAAGGTCCTGGGTTCAAACCCCCTATCGGTGGGTGCGTACTGATGAAGAGTCCGAAACCAGGACGAAGCGGCTGGCTGTCCAGTACTCTCTAACTGATGCCAGCTCATGATGAAATCCTCCAAATAATATGGAAAGAAATACAAACGTCAAGTCAGTTCTTCCATACGGATCAGAAACTTGGCCGGTCACAAAGAATATTTCCAACAGCCTGTTGCAGACCTTTATCAACAACTGTCTTCGTTCTATACTGAAGGTCAAATGGCCCGAAAGAATCACCAACAAAAAACTATGGGAACAAACAAAAAACAAGAACCAATCGCTCAACAAATATGCAGGAGAAAGTGAAGATGGATTGGACACTCGCTGAGGAGACCGCTGGGTGACATCGCTCGTCAGGCCAGTGCTCGAGTGGAACCCGAAAGGGAAGCGACGAGTGGGACGTCCAAGGGTGACATGGAGGAGATCGTGTGATGAGGAACTGAAACAGTATGGACTAACATGGATGCAGGTGAAAAGTACAGCAGAAGACAGAAGCAAGTGGAGACGTGTAGTTGAAGCCCTATGTTCCACTAGGAACCCATGGGAACAATAATAATAATATAAACAGTGCTGGTGACCAAGTGTGTCTCTACACTTACACTTAAGCAGAATACAGGTGTTGTGAATGGAAACCATCATCTACATATGCATAATGCAACAAATTTATTCCCTTCTGTTCGTATGCCTTACAATATTATAGAGAGAAAAAATGGATTACAGAGATGGAGAAAAACAAAGAAAGAAAGAAAGAAAGAAAAAAAATAGAAAGCATGTATATATATTTGACGTAAATATCACATAAATAAATTAAATGTGAATTGGTATTTGCTTTGTTTTTTTTTTATACAACCTGTACAACAACAGCAACAGCAACAACAACACAAATAAACAAACATGACGACAGAAGGAAGAAAAAAAAGTCACAATGCACAAATTAAAGACAACAACTGCACAACACACTGGACTGGATATATATTAGGGGACATAATGCTTGGAAAAAAAACATGTACATCACATTTTTTGTTTATCACCTGTACATGGTATGCACGTGTGTGTGTGTGTGTTTACAAGTGACTGTGTGTACGTGTGTGGGTGTGTGCACGTGTACGCGCGCACGTACGCCTCTTTCCGTTACCACGGTAATTATCATTAGAATAGGAATAACATTTTTCTTGACTAATTGAGAGACGAAGACATGGATAAATCAAGAGAGAGAGAGAGTTTGTGCGTGTGTATGTGTGTGTGTGTGGAATTGGGAGATCAGGTGTGTTGAACAACCACCACCACCACCTACTCCCATTATCACCAGATTGGACGACATATATATTATGAGCTTACGTATTTTACAAAGACACAGTGATTGATAGATGGGTGATATTATAAAATTCATTTTTATCACTAGTCAGTCTTCAGATGGACAAATGATCAATTTAAACAGAAAATTCTTTTTTTTTAGAAAAAAACAGTGCAGAAACAGCAGCAGCAACAACAAAAACAACAGCAATGACGTTTCAATTGAAGAAGAAGCGAAAAATGTCTTCGACAAAAATTCAAGTATCGCACGTATCCTATGGTAGGAATGCGAAAAAAACAAACGAGTGACCTTGAGCCGACCAATCAGAAAATACGGCGTGGTATCTGCCTAAACAAAATCGCATTTATGACGTTTTATTTGTGTATGACTTAAAGAAAAATAAACTGTTCCCAATTATAGTTAATGAGGCGTATCAGTTTTTTTTTAATAAGTTAGACCAGTTTCTGTACAGGCGTATTCATCACCAAGGTGACTAAAATAAAAGTAATGATAACTTAAATAAGAAAGAATATAAGGCATCTACAGTAGTTTTACCATATAAGGAGGGAGGGGATATCTGAAACCCTCCCTAGGTAGGATTATTAATAAAGCAGGAATTAGGGTGCTGGCATTCTAACCTACAAACTCACTAAAAGACAAGAGCTGTAGGCTAAAGGACCCTGTCAGTTGGCCCAATTAGACAAAAGAATATAATTTACAAAATACCTTGCAATGACTGTGAGTGAGGTCAATTACATACGCCAGTCAAACCAGTAGATCAGGAGTAGTGAGATTATCAGAAGATAAGAATTTAGCTAAGGTTAGAATGAATGACCCTGCGAAGATAAGTAATTTAGAAAAAAGCTCAGCAATAGCACTGCATGCATGCATTAACACACAACCATAGAATAGGGTGAGACACAGTCAAAATTCTAAAAAGTAATATAGGTAGGTGGATATAGAGAGAGATTGATTACTGAATCCTGGTTCACCGAATCTACACCCAACACAACACATGCGCAATAGAAGTGACTCAACGATTGGTGGCAGATTTCTACGGACAAGCTGCTGGTGATGCAGCAGTCCCGCGCCGCAAAGCTGGGACACGAGATGGAGACCCGCTAGTGTTGGTGGTGAAGCTGACGAATCTACTACGTCGTGCACTGCCCAACATTGGATGAAGAGTCGGAGTTATTGACGTCCCAGACGACATTTCGGAGCGAATACAACGCTGGTTAACGCTGCACAACCCATGAACGTTTCTCTCTCTCTTTCTCTTATCAGTAGCACACGTCGCAATATGAATTTGAATAAAACAAAAACAAATTCAGAAGGATAAGACTGATGTCATTGTGCTTTCTATTTCATTCCTTCTTCTTGTTAACTGCATACGTCATCTAAAACACACTGAGTGTCAATATGACAAAAAAATTCATTGCGCACCTTTGATTGATTAACTTGAAGATGAAGGATTGAACCCGACTGAATCATTATTGACGTAAAATGCAGTAGTTCTTCAACTTGTCAGACTTCATAAAAACACACACACACATGTTAGGAATGAAAGTATGTGAAAATCAAAGTTACACAGAAAGTAATGCAAAATTTAATAGATTTAGAGTTTGATAAGAAGTATGAAAACATCTGCAATGTTGAGAAGGATTTTGAGGCATGTCACAGTATCACCTCCAGCCACTTATTCTCAGCGTCTCGCGGACCCTATCCAGGAGGCTAACACCCTCCTTTTCGCCTCAAACAGAGACGGTCAAAGGTTTAAGGTCTTGGTTTGATCACCCGTAGCTCATTTCCTCTGTTAACATTGCTCGACGACGAAGACAGCTGTACTTTGGCATCCGTAAAACTACAGTTTTACCATATAAATGGGGTACATCTGGGACCCTACCTACGTAGGATTCCCAGTAAAGCGGGAATTAGGGTGGTGGCATTCTAACCTACAAACTCACTCAGTCAAGACAAGCTATGTAGGTTAAAGGACCCGGTGGACTCAATTAGACAAAATAATATGATCTACAGAATACCTTGCAATGACTGTGAGTTAGATCAATTACATAGGTCAAACTAGTAGATTGGGGATAGTCAGATTATCAGAATATAAGAATTTAGCTAAGGTTAGAATAATTGATCCCACGTAGATAAGTAATTAAGAAGCTCAGCAATTGCACTGCATGCATGTATTAATACAAGACAACCACACAATAGAGTGAGAGAGAGAGGTTGATTACTGAATCCTGCCTGGTTCATCGAGTCTACACTCAACACATGCGCAATAGAAGTGACTCAATGCAAATACCAGAGATATGGAAGATATTATTCCCACCAGTCAGTCAAATCACAGGAGGATAATAAGTAATCTTAAAATCCTATTTCAATTCACATGTATTATTACATTCTAACAAGTTACTTATTTATTTTACTATAAAAACACTCGTCTTATTTCCCATCTTATTGTATTTGATTGATAACACTAATATTATTATTTCCGAATGTACATTATCTTATTTTAATTTTATTCATCAAATGTCTTGTCATTAATTTTTATTCATGTGTATAAACGATGAAGCAAGAAAGTGAGTAGTGTGAGTAGTGAGTGCCTTGATATGAGATTATGAGCAGTAATGAATTATGCTCGAAGTGTGTGGTCATCAGTAGTAAATATTACTGCATAACACCACACTGTGTGATTTCATCAAAATAGAAATTTTATCCATAATGGAGTTAAAGATGAGCTATTTTTTTGTTGTTGTTGTGACTTCATTTATTCCTCTTATTCTGTTCCACAGTCATCTCCTTCCCCGAAAGCTCTCACGATTGAATTACACTAATGGCTTCCAGTAAGAGGATCGACGACTACTTACTTTACTAGGAGAATGTCAATAATAAAATTAATAAAAATAAATAATACCACCCGCCAAACCTAACCCTAACGAGCTATGAACACATTGTCCATACAGCACTACTTACAAAAATGTGATCGGGGTGAAATTTACACTTTAATTTGTGAATAGTGTTCATATTAGCGCTATCTATAATAATGACAGATTTTGTTATCCAAAGACTAGTATGCATTCCATATTATTGGGGTGTTCGCACCCCTGGGACGTGATACTTTATAACTTCATCATTCTATTAAAGTAGTATTGTACAAAATGTTGTACCAAAATGCCAAGAATTCCATACTGTAGCCTAAGTACTGATTTAGAATACAAGCAATTCATTATTATTATTTTTGACAAAGAAGTAAAAAATGAAATAGAGAAAGACAGAAAAGATGAACAAAACTAACACCAACTTGAATAAAGCAAGAACGACAACAGTGGCTTCTCATCAGCTGCTAGCTTACAGCCTAAATAAATTAGGCTTAAGTTTATGTAAAGAGAAGTTTTAACATACTTGCAAATTTTATATGGTGTTAATTGTCAGGAGGCTCCGGACTTAGTGAACAGTGCTCAGAAAATTACGCTTATATACTTTTTACACAGGGAGTTCAAGTTTAAACAATGGTTAACGAGTTACGTAATAACGACGAGAGGTAGTAAGATCATGATAATTAATACATTGGTAACAACGTACTGAGTCTAACCCAAACCACAGAAACAAGAGACAAGTAAAATTACACTGTATCAAAGGGGAGATGTGTCAGGTTAAAGCCGAAGATTACGTAATCAAATGAAAGAGAGAGAGAGACAGTGAAGACATCCAGTAGCCAGACAGGCCAGGGAAAAACTGATGCAAACTGATTCTTTCTGAACACACACACACACACACATAAATCTTGGTTTCAGGCGTTTGATAGAGATTGTTTCAGCAAACCTTGAGGAGAATTGAGCTTTTTTGTCTATTGATAATTTTAAAGGATGATTTTGAGATTCCCACCTCATCACCCAGTATTAAAGAAGATGCCTGGTAGTGGCACTTATTGTAAGCGTTTATTCCCCGCCCACCCCCGCGCTGGAGACGTAGGCTTTTCGCTACATGTTCAGAAACACTAACCACCAATCACACAAGGTCAACATTATGCAATCATTTCACACTGACCAGTTATTATTTGGTTGTGCAGGGATTTTAAAAAAATGTACTTCAGTGAAGGACTTTATCATAAACCAGTATCATTTAAAGAAACATTGCAAATCAAGAGAGAAATGGATAGGTGTTTCGTCCTAGTCTGAGACTTTTCATCAGTGTGCACTCATGACTGAACAAGGTTTGTTGCGTGTGTGTTTATCTTTGTTTTCATCAAAACACACACACATACACACAAACACGAGTTGTTGAATAAAAAGGCAACAAACAAAAAAATATTTGATGAAGTGAAACAAACACGTATGACTTTTATGTTAGTTAATATATATTATTCACAAATGAGGATAATGATTGATAATGATGACATTGTTGTTTGTTTTGCTGGAATGTCTGTCATTGAATACACAGCCTACACTTGTCTGATTTCATTGATTACGTAAACTAATTGTCCCTTGTTGTATATACATTAAAACTGTTATTCTAATAATAACTATAACTGGGTGATCAATGACTGACTGGTTTCAAAACAAAGGACTTTGCACAGATGTGTGCGCACCAGTTCCATTTGCCACACTCCCTTCATGTACCACCAAACAAAGCAAGAGAAGAGAGTAAAGAGAGATAATAAAGAGAAGTGTGAGTGAGGCAAAACGACTAGTAATAAGGAAGAACAATAAAGTTTTATTGTATATATAAAAAATGACAAAGAGGGAGTGCATCTGCGCCAGGCATTGAAAACGATTTTGTGGGTTTTATTGACTAATGAAGACATGTTTTCGTCTGACCACCACTAGCTAACTAACTCTTTTCCAACCTCATCCATCCTATGTCAGTCAGCTAACACTGCCCATCATCGAGGAAAGCGGTCGATGGCTTACTCGTATGCGTAACACATATCCTAACAACCTCATCGATTGATTTCCCTTCCTTACCTACCTACCACTCGACCACCGACGACGCCTAACCTCAATATTGATCACCTTATTCTACCACCATCCAACACACACGGGAGACAGGACGCAGATACCTACTATCAAAGACAGCTAGCTAGCCAACTAGCCAGGCTTTCCATGTCTTCCACTTTCAATAATCATGTCCCATAGCCATAAAGATGTACAGTAAATGCGTCCTTTGCTCAACAGACAGTCGGAGATGGCGTATTTGTCATATGCCACAAGAGACTTTTGTATCTGTGCTAGGATTTTGTCAGCGATCAGCTCATTGGGGCTGATGCAACTTCTCAAATATGCAAAGTCGTCAACATACTCCACCACTGCACTTTAAGGTGGTAAGCGGTGCACACTAGTTATGCAGCGTCACCTTACATTTGACAGTAGCAAGTCAGATGGCAAAACATTCGAAGATAGCTGCTACTTTAGCATTTAACGTCATGCACAGAAAAGCTTATTGCCAACGATCCAATTTAACACACCACACACACATACTCTAAGGGGATAAAAATCTTTAGGTTACGCAGATTGAAATGCCCGAAACGGGTAATATATCAACTAGTTTCCAAGAGAAACAATGACAATAATAACTCATTCAGACCTCCGCGAAACTAGGAAGCATGGTCAACTCTTCCACAATAAGTCTGGTTCATAACTCAGTGGCTTGGTAATTCAGTTAGTTATAACTAATGTTTATTTTCGACAATCTGTTCAAAATGTAATCAGCAGAAAAAAAGCTGTACGATATGCCCCACCCTCTATAATTCGATATACAATATGACTCAATATAGCTAGTGCTTTCGGTAGTGGTCTGCATTGGCATATGTATGACTGGACACTAGTAACTAGTGTGGCGTATCTAGTCCTTCTTTGGTTCAGACTGAATTCAATCAGTCAGGTTTGTAATGTGGCCACCACTCTAGGTAGTTCGCCATCACGCCTCCAACCATCTAATATCATCAAATCGACGTGGACCATGATGGTGAGCTACCTAGAATGGTGGCCCCATTGCAAACCTGACTGATAGCATTCAGTCTGCACCAAAAAAAGGACTAGACACATCAAACTAGTTACTAGTGTCCTACAGGAGGTCAATCACGAGCCCGAATAGCTCTGTGGTAACGTATGTGACTGCAGCAGTGGGTGACGCGGGTTCCAATCTCAGGAGGGACACAAGTTCCTTTCTTCAAGGCAGTTGCAGATACGTCTTGCTGACGAGTGCCAAATAGCACGAGACCACCAACACAGGGCTTAAAGCTACAGCTTCTAAGTTTCGGTAGTAGCGGTTTTTGTTTTGCTGTTTAGGGCTACTAGCCTCACGCCCAACTTTCCCTCTCTACCGGCTTTACTTCCAGCTTAGAGAGGTTCAACAGTGCGTCGGCTGGGGATTGAACCCTGAACTAAATGCGTGGTTAGAGTATATATTACCGCTGAACCACCGGTGCATATATATATGTAGCTTCTGTACGCCGAGCAGTAGACACCAGTAGAGTGAAAACGAACAGCGATCAAGGGGAAAGTCAGAGGTCGAAAAATGTTTAAAAATATTTTACCCACATACAGATAGCCAGTTTGTTGGTAGGTATGCATTAATTCTATTATGAAGTCCCACTGAATTTCCAATTTTTTTTATTCTTATGTACATACTTACAAGCTACTTAATGAAAATTACAATCAAGTTACCACCACCAGTTCCCTTCCTGTAATGTCTAAAATGCACTGAAGTGTCCTGCTTTTTCTGAATAATTTTTTTCTTCTTTTTTTATCTAATGAAAACACTTGTGACGTAATAAGGGGGTAAGTGAGTGACTTTCATTCAGCAGAAAAGTAGAGAAAAAACAGCAACAACAATAACAACAAGAAAACGGATATGTAATTATATCTATATATCCGTTTTATTTATTCCGCCTTAATTATTTTGCACGTGATCCTTGCATATACACACACACACATCACAAGATGTGTCTTTTGATAGACATACGATGCAGGTACATACAACAAATTCCAGAAAAATAATTTGCTATATATATACATATATATATATATATATCAAATCGAGAATCGGGAAGGCGAGAAACACATTCACATCAACCTGAAACCAATCTGGAAATCTTCGTCACTCAACTCAGCATCAACAACAAAATTCGGATTTTCAATACAAACGTCAAGTCAGTCACTTCTTCTATACGGATCAGAAACTTGGCCAATGTGTCACAAAGAATATTTCCAACAGCCTGTTGCAGACCTTTATCAACAACTGTCTTCGCTGGCTCTATACTGAAGATCAGATGGTCGGAAAGAATCACCAACAAGAAACTATGGGAACAAACAAACGAAACAAGAACCAATCGCTCAACAAATATGCAGGAGAAAGAAGTGGAGATGGATTGGACACTCGCTGAGGTGGCCGCTGGGTGACATCGCGCGTCAGGCCATCAAGTGGAACCAGAAAGGGTAGAGGTGAGTGGGACGTCCAAGAGTGACATGGAGGAGTTGAAACAGTATGGACTAACATGGATGCAAGTGAAAAGTACAGCAGAAGACAGAAGCAAGTGGAGACGTGCAGTTGAAGCCCTATGTTCCACTAGGAACCCAAGGGAACCATAATATATATATATATATATTGCTTAAATGTTCTATACAAAGTTAAATTCGTCAATGTCAAGTCTGTGTGTGGCGTTTGCTTACTTACGTCACCTCTAGCATAGGACGGACTGACTAGTTTCAACGTAGAACTTTGCACACAGGTGCGCACCAGTTTCACTTGCCACACTCCTTTCATGTACTACCACCACACAAAGCAAGAGAAGAAAGCAATAAGAGAGAGATTAAAAAGAGAGGTTAAAAGAGTGGTAATATAGAAGATCAATACAGTTTTATTGCATATGATAAATCACAAAGAGTGAATGCATCTGTGACAGTCATTGACACCGACAACTTTGAGCCATAGCATCAATTGTCTCCAGCTGTCATTGCTTTTTACTCTCCTGAGAACCTCAACCAGATAGCAGTTTACATTTCCCTTCATGGCTGGCTTAAACTAACTCTAGTTAGCGCAGACGTGACATTCGGCTACTGATAAACAGGTGTATAATGCACTTAGCTGTATTTAGTTCGTATCAAACAGCTAAGTGTCTATGACCATAAGTGTGGGCATTTGTAGTAGTATGGACCATAACAACAATAAGATCGGGTGTAGTATTAGGCACACAGGGAGGAGTCGATCGATGAGGTTGTAAAAAGCTACATCGATAGGAAAATGGTAAGGACAGATGTCTGTTGTGCACACCTCCACGATCACTACCTTCCTTGACAAGTTATGTTAGTTGACATACAAACCGCATTCAAAAAACGCCACATTCACTACTATTTAGTTTATTGGTAACACGGTAAGATTACAATGTAAAACGTAATGGAACAAGCCAAAGAATTATTATTATTATTATTGTTTCCTTTAGTTCCTAGAGGAACATAGGGCTTCAGCTGCTCTGCTGGAGTTTTCACCTGGCTCCAAGTCTGCCCACACATTTTCATTTCCTCTTCACATGACCTCCTCCAAGTCACCATTGGATGACCAACTCGCCGCTTCCCTTTCGGGTTCCACTTGAGGGCTTGTCTAGTGATGCCACTTGATGGTTTCCTCAGAGTATAGCCAGGGAATTAGAAACTTTGAATCAACCAAATGCACTTAAAAATGAAATCGAGTTAAGTACTCAATCATCAATGCTATTCAGGATTTAGGGAAAAGATTTGTTTCTGTAGAGTGACTCACATTAAACTCTAATCAATAATTGGCCTTACCTTTAAACTATAGCTAATCTAACCGATATCCTAAATTCACATGGGTGAATATCAATACTCCTGTTCGAAACTGGGAGTTATTCTCGTAACAACAGAGGGGTACAGCAAGTCGGGTGTGACGAAAAATACTCACCACCGACGACACTGGTTAGTGCCAGTCACACTTTAATATCGTGAATTGGCAGAATTTGGAATTCATCGGGTGGCCATTGGACCGGTCAGAACTCCGTGGCTGAGAGTAGTCTATGAGCTCGCCGCGTAACCGGAAGTTCCTGCGTTCGAACCCAGTCGTTGTCCCAAATTAGGACAACAGAAACAGCTGGCTGGCTGCCCAGTACTCCCAGGGGGTTTTCCAGTAGTTCTCTAACTGATGTCAGCTCATGATGAAATCCCGGAACCAATCAAATTGAAGTATGCGCTGAAGATGTCACCTAGTAGGGTGATAAAAGCTTCGCAAATTAACTACCCAGCTCAGAGAACACAACCACATCAAAATCATCCACCTGAGCTACAAATCTTCTCCATCATATCTAAACCAATCAAATCGCTCGAAAAGAATATTTGAATATCAATCATCTCATGCTCATTGGCGGCTAGTTTTATTCAGGTAGGTAGTTAGTTGCCTGGATACTAGTGAGAAATCATGAACAGTGGAGGTATAGCAGGTCGGGGGTATGAGAACATAGCTGCCTTAACAATGTTGGTTTAAATTTTGATTGCTCCCTATCCATCTGCATCTATGCACTATTGATAAATCTTGTTAGTAGTATATGCCAAACAATTCGATAGTCTGTGTTCCATTCCAAATGTGAAAAGGATGAAAAGAAAAAATTGCTTGTTCTAGACTGAACCTTCCAGTGACCAGTTAGTTAGTGGTGTATTCAATTAATCGTGACTGATGGATGCACAGCAATCATGATGCATGTTTTATCATCAAAATAACAAAATCTATCCAGGGAGTTCATCAATCAAATCCCCATAGACCACCAAGCAACAATCTATATGAATTTAATTACATCAGGAACAGGTTATATAAGCCATACAGTTCGGCTCAGCCATGAATAAATAGATCAGGAGAGATTTTAAGAATCCACAACTTATAGGTCATTTTGATTGGACATTAGTGAGTAACTAGTGTAGTGTGTGTGTAGTCATTCATTTATTGCAGACTGAACTCGATCATTGAAGGAAGGCAGGAAGCCAAAGACAGGAATAGACACATTACACTAGTTACTGACTACTGTCCAATCACAAAAATATCCAATACAGTCCTACAGGAGGTCAATCACGAGCCTGAATAGCTGTTCAGCGGTAACGTCTCTGACTGCAGGTGTCACTGGGTGGTTACGCGGGTTCGAATCTCAGAAGAGACATAAGTCCCTTCATTTAAAGCAGTTGCAGATACGTCTTGCTGACTGACTGTTGAGTGCCAACTAGCACGAAATCTAGGTCCCACAGAAAGGCTTCCTGTGGCCGATTACCTCCAACCATCTAACATTCATAGGTCACGCTGAAGGTTGCCACTGTTTAATCCAGTGAAGCATATCTTCCCAATATATAAAAAATGAGAGGAAACTGTTATTTTCCTGAACTTTTCAACAAAAATAAATAAATAAATGTTTGTTATTTAACATGGTAGAAAAAAAAATAAATAAACAACACACCTCATCTCGCCACCCACAAATATATACAAGTACATATATGTATGTACGTAAACAATCAACAGGATAACAACACAAACAATACAGTAATAACATTAGATTCATCATGTGGGTGTTTACAGGTGATGTCAACAAATAAATAAATAAATAAATCATAAACAAGGAGTGGATAATAAACATTTTTTTCAAGAGTTGATTTATTTTTCAAGTTAGTCCACGGATTGATATCACAGTTAGAGAATCACTGGAGTACTGGACAGCTTAGCTGTTTCGTCAACCTAGTTCTGGGACTCATCGGCAGTACGCACCCACCACCAGGGTTCGAACCCAGAACAAGGCAAGCTCGTGGACCATTCTCAGCCACTGGGATCCAACTACTTAATGGCCAACTCATGAAACCTAACTTCTATCAATTCGTGACTTGAGTGCGACTAGCACCAGCCAATGTCAACCCATAGCGAGTATTTGTCCTCACCACTGACACGATGGACCCCACTGGTCACAACTTTTCACCAGAACTCTAGGAAACTCCATCCTGTAGCCAGTCATCACCAGCGATATTACTACCGATGAGTCCCAAATACGTGATATCAAATTGAATTTGAGATTTTCCCGTCGATTGATTGATACAGAAGTGCTCAGTCTCAGGTTGACATGTCCGTCGGCTTCTTGTGCAGATGCTTCGACGATATCTGGGCATGTAATTCTAATTTAATTGGTGGATGATGACTAGCAGTGGAATCCATCAGGATGCGCATTTCGTCCTATTTGGGACTCGTCAGCTGGGTGCACAGGAGGTGTCTCTCGTGGCCCAAATGGTTTAGTGGATAGCGCTTTGCGTTTGAAACTATGGGCAACTGGTTTCGAGCCTCGGTGGGAACATCATCACTCAGTGACTGGGAATTCAGGTACATCCAGCTAGCTGGCGAGTCCCAAATAGGACGAAATGCGCGTTATCCTGGATTACTCCACTGCTAGTCACGGAATATCGTCTATTCTCTGTATTCTGTGTAAGACAGTATGGTTAGAAAGTATAAACAGCTTTCTCATGTTCCAAGCTGTCAGAGTACGGATTCGTGGTATACATGACCAGTGATTCTCCAAAAGAATAGTTACATTATACAGATGAGAGGCATGTAGTGAAACACTTCCTATTACATCACGAGATATAACACACACGCACAAATACACACACACACACACAAGGAAGCACTGTGAAAATATTAGATGAAGAGAATTCCTCATCAATTCTATCACTTGACTTACACATATAAACATACATATAGTGGAAATAAGTGAAGAGGAAATTATATATTTTAAAGGAATAATGGAAAGCCTAAAATTAATCATCGCTATTTTTAGGATTATCTAATATGCCTATCTTTCAAAACAATCCTTAGAGAATGAATGAATGAGTAGACAGGAAAACAAAAAAAAAATAAATAAATAAAAACTATGCCCACCCACACACACTCATATATACTACATGCTTACTTAGTTAGTTAGTTAGTTACACAGAGAAAAATCTCCTAATATACAGAGAGTATTGAGTTAGAAAAATATAGAGTACACCCACGCAGTATAGAAAGAGAAATAAATAGCCAGAGAAAAGAAAAAAATATTTATTGGGGAACAAATAAAGCATACAGAAAACACACGTCACTAAGGGATTGATTGAAAATCACAAAAACGTATATATATACATTAAGTTTTTTTTATTCCTTCACGTTCCCAGTGGAACATAGAGCTTCAAGCTAGAGGCTTGAAGTTTCTGTAGCAGTGGTGTTTATTTTTACTGGATGGGTTTGCTAGCCTCATGCCCCCCAACCTTCCCTCTTTACCAGCTTTATTTCTGGCTTAGAGAGGTAAAGAAGTGCGTCGGCCGGGGATCGATCCCCGGACCATGTGCATGGTCGACGATCATCCCAACCGCTGTGCCACCGACGCACAATTACATTACAGTTAGTAACACATATTATTTCAGGATTTGATTATGAACTGACAACGGTTAGAGAATACCATCGCAAAAACCGCCAGGGAGTACTGGACAACCAGCCAGCTGTTTCATCGGCCTAGTTGGAGACTGACTGTTCTTATCAGTACGCACCCACTGATCGGGATTCGAACTCCGGACCTTCCAGTTACAAGGCTAACGAACTCGTAGACCATTAAGCCATTGAGACCCGACCCAATGACCCGTGAATTCCTGGGTTCGAAACCAAGCGAGTGAGTACTGATGAAGAGACCCACACTAGGCTGACGAAACAGCTGCCCAGCACTCCCAAGTTTTCCAAAACAGTTCTCCTATGAAGCGCAGATAGTAAAGTAAGGAGTAGTGACAATCCGAAATCCGAATCAAAGCTACAATGACTCCATTATGGAGAAGAATTTTATTTTGATAAAATCACACAGTGGAGTGTTATACAGTAATATTTACTACTGATGACCACACGTTTCGAGCACAAATTATTACTGCTCATAATCTCATATCAAGGCATTACTCACATAACTCACTTTCTTGCTTCACTTATATACATGAGTGGAATTGATGATTAGACATTTGAATAAAAATCAATCAAATAGGATAATGTACATTCAGAAATAATAATATGAGTGTTATCAATCAAATACAATCAGATGGGAAATAAGACGAGTGTTTTTATAGTCAAAATAAATAAGTAACTTGTTAGAATGTTATGATGTATGTGAATTGAATTGAAATAGAATTTTAAGATTATTTATTATCTTCCTCTGATTTGACTGACTGGTGGTAATAATATCTTCCATATCTCTGGTATTTGCATTGAGTCACTTCTATTGCGCATGTGTTGAGTGTAGACTCGATGAACCAGGCAGGATTCAGTAATCAATCTTTCTCTCTCTCCCACCTACCTATTAAATTTTTATGTGTCTCTCACGCTAGTGCTGAGCTTTTATTCTAAATTACTTATCTTCTCGGGGTCAATCATTCTAATCTTAGCTGAATTCTTATGTTCTGACAATCTGATCACACCCGATCTACCAGTTTCACTTATGTAGTTGACCTAACTCACAGTCATTGCAAGGTATTTTGTAAATTATATTATTTTGTCTAATTGGGTCAACCTACAGGCTCCTTCAACCTACTTACAGAGCTTGTCCTGTCTGAGTGAGTTTGTAGGTTTAAATGCCACCACCATAATTCCTGCTTTATTGAAAATCCTACGTAGGGAGGGTCTCAGATGTCCCCTCCCTCTTTATATGGTAAAACTGTGGATGATTTTATTTTCTCTTATTTATGTTAGCATTATTAGTGTCACTATTATTTTTATTTTGCTTCCTAATGAATTTTATAGGATAGTCATTTAACACCAACCAGCTATTCTTCTATCTGCTTCATTTAATCATTTCGGTCTTTTTTGTGCTACTTAGTACTCTGTTTTAGCAACTTATTAAAAGTTATGAATTTTAATAGACAGTAAGCTCCACCCCCACGATACTTAGTTATTATATTACTTGAATATGCAGACATTTCAAATAACCTGACTAATAATCTGTTATTAAGGTGGTGGTCATTGAACTGGGATCATTTAAACCTGCTTAGATGAATAATTTTCTATAATTGGTTTGTAAGGATTAGTTTTGTTTTTACGAGTTGATCACGGATTGATATCAGTTAGAGAACCAATTGAAAACCAGCACTGGAATACTGCCAGGCAGCTGTTTCATCCTTGTTTTGGCAGTACGCACCCACCAAAGCCAGTTTGAACCCAAGACCTTCCGGTTACAAGGCAAGCAAGCTCGTATACCATTCAGCCACTGGGACCCGATTCAATGGCCAATGAATTCTAACTTCTACCAATTCGTGATTTAGCGCGACTGACACCAACCAATGTCATCGGTAGGAAATCCATCTTCACACTTGACTGAATGGAACTCACTAGTCACGACTTCTCAGTAGAACTCCAAGAAACTCCGTTCTGTAGCAAGTTACTAGCGAGCATCAAATTAATTTTTCATAGTTGGTTTGTAAGGTATACGAGCTTGCCTTGTAACCGGGAAGGTCCTGGGTTCGAACCCTGTCGGCGGGTGCGTACTGTCGATGATTCCCAAACTAGGACAACGGAAACAGCTGGGCTGTCCAGTACTCCAGTGTTGGTTTTCAATGTTTCTCTTACCTGAATAAGTCAATTTTTAAAATCTGATGAAATCCTACTCTGTTTGTAATAAAGAAAGAACACACACACACACATACGCACTCACACTCATACAATGACCGAACAGCTAACTAAGAAACTAAACACACCTGGAAGAATTATGTACATTAACTCTATTTTATTTGGTAGCCTATAATTATAATTATTATTATTTATTGATTTTAATGACTATTTAAAAATATTCAAACTTCAAAAAATTCAAATTTCATAAACATGGGATTTTGTTAAGAGAACAAAGCATATGATGTACAATATCGTACGAGTATACGTTCGCGTGCCTGCGTGTGTATGTCTAGACACGTGCAAAAGTACTATTTCAATTAAAAATTAAATTATATCAATTCTTAAACTTTCATCGATTTATATACATACATACATACACTATAACTATAGAATGCGAGTGAGAATAAAAGAATGAAATTTGAAAAAATCAATAGACTGTATATATATATATATATATATATATAACATCACATGATGAACTTAATTAACGGTTAGTTAACTTGAAAAGAAAGTTGACATGAAATGAAATAATTTGACTGTGGCAAGCAATAAAAGAAAGAGAAAAATTGATCTTAAATAGAAAAAATCAATTTAATCTTATGCATGCATGTATGTAAGTTTGTGTGTGTGTTTGCGTATGTTTTGCTTTCAAAAGATGCTTAGAATGTCTAAAAGAAGGTAGGCATATACAAATTGCATATTCTACCGTTGTGATTAAAAGAATTTTTTTTTATAAAAAACTTCTGTTAGAATTTCATCATAAGCTGACATCGATTAGAGAACTATTGTGAAACCTGGCCTCTTCGCGCGGAAGATGTACGCAGACTCGAGGTAGTAGACCATTGGTGCCTCAGGTACATTCTGCATGTTCGTTGGCAGGACAAACTCTCCAACGAAGAAGTGCGTCGTCGTTGCTACAACATCAACCAAATTCCAGTACTGGTCTAACAACGTCGCCTTCGGTGGTTTGGCCATGTTCTGTACCGATCAGGTGACGATCTGGTCAAATCAGTTCTAAACCCCTCGCCATTACCATCTTGGTGATGTCGCAGGGGTGGACAGCTGAAAACATGGCTTGGTACAGTCAAGGCTGATATGGAGTGCCTGGGGCTACAAACCGTCTACGGACTCCGTCTGTGGAACAAGAATTGGATAACCCTGTCGCAAAACCTTGCATCAGATCGCCGCGCCTGGGCAGAGATGATTCGAGATGTTCATGAAGCCGGCTCATCCTCCCGTAGGAGATAGCCGAAGTAAAGTTAAAGTAAAGTAGTACACACTACACTAGTTACTCAGTAATGTCCAATCAAAATGACCTATAAGTTGTGGATTCTTCAAATCTCGCTTGACCTATTTCTTCCTGACTGAGCCGAACTGTATGGCTCATATAACCTGTACCTGGTGTAATTGTGAATTCATATAGAGTGTTGCTTGGTGGTCTATGGCGATTTGATTGGTGAATTCCCTGGATAGATTTTGTTATTTTGATGATAAAGCATTCATCATGATTGCTTTGCATCCGTCAGTCATGATTAGTTGTACACCACGACTAACTAACTGGTCACTGAAAGGTTCATTTGGAATGGAACATAAGCTATCGAATTCGCGTGATGAAATAGTTAGCATTTTTTTGTGTGGCATGTACTACTAACAGGATTTATCAATAATGCATAGATGCAGATGGGACAGAGAGCGACTAAAATTGAAACCAACATTGTTAAGGAAACGATGTTCTCATACCCCCAACCTGCTATACCCCCACTGGTCATGACTTCCCACTAGAACCCAAGTAACTAACTACCTAACTACCTAAATAGAGCCAGCCGCTAGTGAGCATGAGATGATTGATATTCAAATATTCGTTTCGAGGGATTTGATTGGTTCTGGGATTTCATCATGAGCTGACATCAGTTAGAGAACTATTGGAAAACCAGCTGGGAGTACTGGGCAGTCAGCCAGCTGTTTCCGTTGTCCTAGTTTAGGAGTCGTCATCAGGACGCACCCGCCTCCAGGGTTCGAACCTAGGACCTTCCGATTACAAGGCGAGTGCATAGACCATTCTCAGCCACTGGGACCCGACCGACCTATTGACCATCCCATCAATTCCAACTTCTGCCAATTCACGATATTAAAGTGTGTCTGGCACTAACCACTGTCCCATTCCGATCTGCTGTACCCCACTGTTGCTGTGAGAATAACTCCCAGTTTCAAATAGGAGTGGTGATATTCACCCACCTCTCGTAGGAGATAGCCGAAGTAAAGTAAAAAGTATTGCAAAATACCAACATGGAGTTACTGGGCAGCCGGCTGTTTCGTGTCAGCCTAGTTTGGGACTTTTCGATATTACGTACACACCCACCCACCAGGGTTCAGACCCAAGACCAAACTAGGCTGACGAAAAAGCTGGTTGTCCGGTACCGGTACTCCCCTCGTGGTTTTCAAATAGTCGATATCAGCTCATGATGAAATCTTGAAACCAATCAAATCAAATCAAATCCCAGCAAACCAACAACACCTGGACAAGTTAGAATCATGAGAAGAGAGGGCTGGACGTCAGTGTCTTCACCTTCTTCACTAATTTTACCAAAACTTTCTTGATTGTCTTGTAAAAAGATAAACTGACAAGAAAATAAAGTTTACCATATACAGAAAGCCGACACATTCCAACAAGTATTTGAATTTCCAATCAGGTCATCCAATAGGAATAAAAGTTTCAGTAGCTTTAAATCTCACTGCCAGAGCTAGAAACATTATAACAGATAATGACGATATTGGAGAACGAGATATCCAATATAAAAAAAGGTTGTGATTGGAAAAGCTAGTAGATAATATTATCAATAAAAAGGAGCAGAAGGGAAAACAAAAAATTGAAAAATCTTGGCTATCGACGATAGCCATTCCATATCGAAAGGACACAGCTGAACAACTTCAAAGAACGCTTGCATCATGTAATATTTAAGTCTAATTCTCTGGAGAAAGCGTTGGTGCATGTCAAGGATATGGTTCCCAAAATGTCACAAAGTAATTGTGTCTGCAGGATGAAGTGTTCAGAATGTGATGCATGCTATATGGGGGAGAGCAGTAGGCAGGTGAAGGTCAGAGTGAATGAACATAGACTATGCACGAAACGTCCACCTAGAAATGAAGTAGAATTAAAAAGTCTAGAAAAAAGATCGGCTATAGCAATGCATGCGATAGACAACGGACATAAGATTGATTTCGACAATGTCGAAATTCTTGGAAGAGGATTTCATTCACATAAAGAAAGATTGACTTCTGAAGCCTTGCACATTTCAACCACATCGAATGCAGTGAATAGGAAAGAAGGGATAGACTTATCACCTATAATGGCAAACTCTTATGAAGCAAGACAGATGAGAAAAAACACTTTATGAGCCTCCATGATCTTTAAAAAAAAATGTAGTATCATGTTTATCACATGTGAATTCAAGTACTTTCCATATGACAACACACTCACACACACTCCTACCGACAAATATACACAATAACATTATGACATTAGTCATTACAAATATATGTGATGACTGCTTACATATTTCTATTGTTACAAATGTCCACGGACAAATGACCTTCAAATAAACTGACTTCAATTTATGTAAAAAAAAATTTTGATTGATCAAAATCCGAATAAATCTGCTGAAGAAGCTGTGGCTTACACAGCGAAACGTTCAGAAAACAGATCTTGTTTTGATTTTTTCTTAAACACGCTGGGATTAATTTAAATAATTTATAATGAATCAATCTGACCCGGCGCTCAAATTATTCCAGGAAGTTCGTAACACCTACGGTCTGGAAACTTATAATACTAAGCTCTAGGTTGAAGCCGCCCTATATATTCCACTAGAAACGTAAATAACAGCTAATTATTTCAAATAATCCAAAAGAACTTATAACTCCATTATGTTATCAAACGACGTTATAGCTGAGTCAGTCAGTCAGTCAAACACAAAAATAACATTTATTGACACAGATGATAAGGTTATTGATTTTACGTCTATGACGCATTCGTCTAACCAGTCAAACAAATATTCTTTCAAAATGATCACGTGATGAAAAATGGAGACCAATTTTATCGAAAGTAATGAACTCCATCAAAACACAGCAGTCAATAAAAAAAAAATATTTTTTCAGGTATTGGTTTTTGCAGGGATTTTGTTTGATTCGTTGGAGGATTTCATCATGAGTTGACATCAGTTAGAGAACCATTGGAAACATTTGGAAGCTGTGACCAGTAGGGTGCAGCAGGTTGAAGGTGAGGCAGTAACTCACATCGAAGAAGACATTGCGAGGTGGTCGCGCTATGTCGTGAACTGGCAGAAGTTCGAATTCATGGGCATTTGGTCATTGGATCGCTCGGGTCCCAGTGGTTGATGATGAATGGTCTACGAGCTCGCTAGCCTTGTAACCAGAAGATCCTGAGTTCGAACTGGCTGTGGTGGGTGCGTACTGCCAAAGAGGCAGTCCCAAACTAGGCTGACGAAGCAGCTGGCAGGCTGTCCAGTACTCCCTAGTGGTTCTCTAACCGATGTCAGCTGAAGATGAAATAGCTATCCCGAAAAATTTATCAAGAAACACATGACAAAGAAAGCCGAAAAGGACTACTCACTATCTGTAAACAAGAAGTCATTTTAATATACGACTACAATTCAAGGGCGATATACCAAGTGAGATAATTACGAAGAAATTAAGAAAATCAGTTCAAAGAACTTTTAATGCTGGCGAACTACACGTATTATTCTCTACACGACCGATGGTGCTACCTCGACTGAAAGATGAAGTACCTAGACTAGCCACTTCAAATTGTATCTACCAATTCAACTGCGCTTTTGGTGGAGCGAGTTATATTGGCCGTTGCTCTAGAAACTTGATTTTTCGTGCTCACTCGGGAACATCTCCCACTATGGCTAAGTAAAGGTGTAGTTAAAACCATTAACAACTCGATATTAGACCATCTAGTACAAACCGGCCACAAAGCCAGCCAGCATTGAAGAATCCTTCTCTATCATCTACCGGGTGCCAAATAAATTGCCAAAAACATAGAAGTACCGCATGCTCCAAACAGCAGAGGCTATCGCAATTCGCCTCAAACAACCAGTGCTCTGTGTGCAAAAGAAGCAAGTCCAGCCAGCCACTTCTACTGCCCTGGCTGGCCTTCAGTAGAGACTATAAATTCATGAATTTGTATTATTATCTTTCCTAATTTGTCATCTGATATTCAGTGTGTATTGTTATGTTGATGCTATTGAACTGTAATCTATTGATATTATTATTGATTCGATGTTATTTAAACAACATTAATGTTGTTCATAACACTAATTCATTCATTCATTCACTATAATGTGTATATATAACTGTAGAGCCTGATGATGAAGGGGTTATCGAAAAGAGTACTCTTTGTTCCATGTCCATTCTTTTGAAAAATTTTAATGGGCATTTTTAATCAGTCAAGGTGAAATCCTCAAATAAATCAATCGAAAAAAGTTATGTTATTCAACACAATTCAATTTAGAGAAAGAAAAATATGCAAACCATTTCAAAAACAGAAAATAAAGAAAATAAATGAAGTGAGACTTACAGAGTATATGTACCACGGAAACATTGATCATAATCTTTATGTCGTAGTTTATATAAGTCGATGGCGGAGAAATTATTGCCTGACGATTGTGTAGAAGACAATAGACTATTTGGACTATTTGACGCAAGATAATATAATGTTGTATTGATTGCTTTTGGATTGACAACTCCAGGAGCATATGAATGACTGATAGTTACACCTGATGTCCATAACTTTTTGTGTGTTAAAGAGAAAAAAGAGGAGAAAGAACACAGGTAGGTAGGTAGGTGGGTGTGTTAACTATTTCACTTAAAATAAAACACAAAAGTCAAAACTAATAACACAAAGTCGAATATGAGGAAAAATACTCGCACAGCGATAACATTGACTACTGCTAGTTGAGCAATAATATCGTCAAGTGACATTGGATGGGTCGAGTCCCAATGGCTTAATGGTTTACGAGTTCGCTAGCCTTGTTACTGCAAGGTCCTGGGTTCGAAGCCGAGTAGGAATGCGTACCGATGAAGAGTCAGCCCCAAACTGGGAGGAAACATCTTGAATTGACGGACCGCTGGTTATTGAAATGGAATGAAAATGTAGGTGGCGGCGGCGGCAGGACTCGAACTATCAGCCACTGGAAATAAATTACTCATTAGTCTCAAATGAACCGTGAACATTGGAAGGGAACGATGAGATCCAATTAGAAGTTGGATCACGTAGCACAGCTACCTGGTAGACACAGTAAGACTGGTGATTCGGATACCGCTGGTTTGACTTAGATTGTAGAAAATCTTCATGTGATCTAATAATTTAGAACACATACAAGTTAGCAATGGGATTTTTTGTTGTGAAACTTCTATTCAGAGCTGTACAGTTAATTTAGCGATTTATATGTATGACAACAAAGTCCAAAGTTTGTATTGTTCAATTAGTAACAAAAATAAATCAAAGTGTACGAGAAATAAAAATTCGTGAAATATAGTGAATAATCTAATGTAATCGAGCGATAGAGAGAGAGAGAAGTGACATCTAACTAGTGAGGTGATGAATAGTCGCCAATTGGGAATAATCGATCGATAATAAGTCCTTATATGTTGCATAATAAAATCTAAGCAGCATTTTGATTTCTTTTTGATTTTTCAAACCAATTTTCCATTCATTGTTCTCTTGTTATCCATTTTTCTTAGATTTCTAGTCGAGCAATGGGTACCCTCAAAGGTTCATCAACAAGTATGGAATATCTGAAGTCACAAATGTAAAACAAATCACAGTAGGAGAAAAGCCGATCTACTTTCAGCTTGATTGTAAAGGTGAAAAAATTGAAGCGATGATCAATAGAAGGCTGAGTACATCACTAGCCATAGCCTATCCTGCAGCTAAGCTCGTCCCCGTCTATCGAACAACTTGCTCTTTGGTGCAATCAAAAATCGATAGATATCCTTCTCATGTTAACTCCAACTGTATATACAAATTTACATGTATCTGCGGGAGCAGTTACATTGGAAGGACAGAAAGAAGGGCATATCTACGATTTTCTGAACATGTACCAAAAAGCCTATGTCTCCAGTGGGGAACAAATGCTTTAAACAGTGCCATCGCCAGGCATCTCCTCGACACGGGTCATGAGGTGGACGTCGAAAAGTCGTTCAAAATTATCAATAAGCAAAAGAGCTCAATTCTCCTCAAGTTTGCTGAAGCCATTTCCATCAAGCGCCTGAAACCTGATTTATGCGTCCAGAAAGAAGCGGTTATCAGTCTTTCTTTGCCCTGGTAACTGGATATTTTTCATCTGAATGCGTAATGCTGAAAAGTTTCCATTGTGTATGATTATTATTGTTCGGAATAGTGTTTAATATTATATTATATATTATTACTGTATGCATATATTGATCGATTGATTGATTTTTGTTTAAAATGAACTCTGTGCAAGTATGTTAAAATATGTTTTGTAGATACATTTAATAATGTCTTTGCCCTGTAAGCAGCTGACGAGAAGGCAACGAAATAAACAATGATGGTACCACTTTATTCTGCTAAAACTGTAGTTCTGAATATTCCTCAGCTGACTAGTTAGTTGTCACCTCTCTCTCTCTCTCGATTACGTAAGATTATTCACCATGTTGACTTATTTTCGATACTACAACCACTGCAAAAGGACACTGAAAATATTGTAAGGAATTCATATGATTTCAAATCCCAAATAGAACACCTAGAAATTGGTAATGAAGACATTATGGTAAGCTATGAAATTAACTTATTATATACTAGTATCCCTATTACCGAAAGTCATGATATCATTTCCAGTCTACTAGAATCAGATACAACGCTATCGTAAAGATGTTCACTGGACACCAGTGAAATAATTATGAAGCTTAAAATTCTGTCTAGAAAGTAATTATTTTACATTCAAAAGGGAATTTATATACACAGACAAATGGTGTTGCTATGGGTTCACCAGTCTCCCCAATAGTCGCTGACCTTTTCATGAATAGATTCGAAAATAACATCTTTTCAAGCATACTCACACCTAATATATGGTTAAGATATGTAGATGATGATACTTTTGTAGTGCTAAAACGAGATCTACACAGTTCATTCATCGATAAACTGAACAATCCATCTCCCAACATCCAGTTCACTTCGGAAGCCGGCAAAATCAAACTTCGGTGAACTACCATTTCTAGACTGCGTAGTTAAGAGTAGGGAAAACGGATATTGCAGTATATATCTATATTCAGAGCAGAGACGTCAGACGATATCAGAAGAGGAGTCCTCAATAAATACAATATCACAATATTCTTCAAAACATCACACACACACACACACTAGAGAGCAACGTTGTCAGTGTAAAAGACCAAATCCCTTAGGATTCTCAATCTAATTGTGTCTACAAAAACAAAACTCTTACAATGTGATGCGATATACTTCGGACGAACCTCATCAGATAGAAATCAAGGTAATCAGAAGAAATGAACACTGTAGAGTGAGTGTCTGTTCAACCACCGAGAAATCCAGTTAGTGAACTAGAAAAGCTTGAAAAACCATCAGCCATATGTCATCTACACTCTAAGCTATGGAATCAGGTCACGAAATTGATTTTGACAATATTGAAATAATCCCGAAGGATTTCAGAAATCACAAAGAATATCTAATATATTGAAAGCACTTCGTATCAAAAAGAATCCAAATTGTCTGAGCTGAATAAGAATGATGGAGTAAAACAGAATTTGACCTGGTTACAACACCTGCGACGCCCATGAAATGATAAAATCAACACGAATGTGATAACAATTTCATTATGTAAACACACATGCTGTTTTTGTATAATTTTTTGCGCTTATCAAATCCAACAGTCTACACCTGGTTTTGTTATCTTTACCAAATTGACAACAACGCAAAAATGACTCCATGCTGAGGAACGATGATTAAGTTGCTATATAATGCAAGCTGAGTGGATTTTGTAAATTCTGGTTTAATAATACTACTAGCTTGATAAAGCTATTAGCAGCATCAGCATTAAATAGCGAAACGTCAGTACACAAAACTACGATATCGTTTTGTTTTCAATTCATTGGGAAATACAAAAAAAACGTTTATTATTTCCCGTATTGACAATACAACCTCTGACCTTCATTGCCAATCAAAACTGCATACATATAAATGCCCTAAATGACTGTATAGCTTTGAAGTCAAGTTAGAAAAAGAGACCCCTCTCCGTTAACTTCTGTGTTCTTATTAGCTTACATCTCAACAGTGTCAATCAGATACACTGATTACGGGTATTGATATAGGTACCCCGAAGGGATTCAGATAGCCTGTATGGTGTCTCATATAATCATAGCTGATATTGTCTGTATACTCAGGGTCGATCGACCAATCGATCAGTAATCGTTTTCTGAACAGAAGACGTATATTACTCTATCAAATTCACATATATCAATTACAACTGTCTTATGAATGTTTAGAATTCAGCATAACACTATTGATTATTATTATTGTTCCCTTGGGTTCCTAGTGGAACATAGGGCGGATGCCCGGCGCTCTTCACCGGGTTGACTGTCCATTGGATGACAGTCTAGGGGAGATGGATGAACCCTGATTCCAAACCTCCAACGACTGGCGTATGAAGCTCACTGGAGCTCACCGGCAGACGTATGGACAAAGGGCTTGTTGGATGTCCTGGATGTTTGGCCCCATTCAAAAAGCCGTATGAACCGAACTCCGGTCACCGGATGCCAATGGATAGTGGACTCCCTACTCCACTCCTACTGCCTTGTAGGTCACACTTGGTTGTGTAAAGGCTAGAGCTGCACTCTCAAACAAAAGGCCGAGCGATTCTGGGGACATCACTCGTACCAAATTCCCATGAAACTTCATGAACTCTCTTACAAACGATAACCCTGTCGCAAAACCTTGCATCAGATCGCCGCGCCTGGGCAGCGATGATTCGAGATGTTCATGAAGCCGGCTCATCCTCCCGTAGGAGATAGCCGAAGTAAAGTAAGTAAGTATAGGGCTTCAACTACACGTCTCCACTTGCTTCTGTCTTCTGCTGTACTTTCCATCAGCATCCATGTTAATCCATACTATTTCAACTCCTCTTCACACGATCTCCTCCATGTCACCCTTGGACGTCCCACTCGCCGCTTTCCTTTCGGGTTCCACTCGAGCAATGGCCTGACGCGCGATGTCACCCAACAGCCTCCTCAGCGAGTGTCCAATCCATCTCCGATTTCTCCTGCATATTTCTTGGGCGATTGGTTCTTGTTTTGTTTGTTCCCATAGTTTCTTGTTGGTGATTCTTTCCGGCCATCTGATCTTCAGTATTGATAGTGACTGTTAATTTATTAAAGGGTACTCTAGTGTAGTGTGAAGCTTCATTGATTATTACGGATAGGACGTTAATGATATAGGGATAAAACTTGGACACTGTCGGGTGGTAGAGTATAACTTCATTATGGATAAAATTTTACTTTATTTTGATAAAATCACACAGTGTAGTGTGTGCTATATTTACTACTGATGACCACACGTTTTGAGCACGAATTATTACTAATCATAATCTGATATCAAGGCATTACTCAAACAACTCACTTTCTTGCTTCATCGTTTATATACATGAGTGAAATTGATGACAAGACATTAGAATATAAATCAGTATAAGATAATATACATTCAGAAATAACAATATGAGTGTTATCAGTCAAATACAATCAGAAGGGAAATAAGACGAGTGTTTTTGTGGTCAAAATAAATAAGTAAGCAGCTTGTTAGAATATTATAATGTATGTGAATTGAAATAGAATTTTAACATTATTTATTATCCTCCTCTGATTTGACTCGTGGGAATAATATCTCCCACACTTCCACGGTGTGGGCAGCCGGGAAGTAACAATCGCCCTCACACTCCAAAGTGCACGCAAAACCTCTCTAATCCTCACTCATCTTTGTATCCATCTTCATCTCTATTATCTTGCCTTCCTTCTACCAATGCAACTCCTCTACTTGATGGCCCTTCACCTTCTCTTC
Organism: Trichobilharzia szidati; assembly: GCA_944472155.2. Classification (NCBI taxonomy): domain Eukaryota; kingdom Metazoa; phylum Platyhelminthes; class Trematoda; order Strigeidida; family Schistosomatidae; genus Trichobilharzia; species Trichobilharzia szidati. Next base: position 106,062,617 of record OX235272.1, read on the forward strand.
AATCTGTGTGCACTGATAACGATGGAAGCCAAAAAGCCACCATCGATAGTCTCCTAAAGCCACGCCACCAATTTCATATAGGGGCATTTAACGTTAGGACACTTTGCCAAATAGGACAACAGGCATCACTAGCCAAGACTCTGGCATCCCGAGCCATTGATGTATGTTGTGTTTCAGAAACACGCATACAAGACCCAAGTGTGGTTATTCACCTAACCCCACCTGGCCAACAGGATGAATCTGCAAAATTCACCTTGAGGGTGTCAGGAGATGCGACGGCTAGCTCTCGAGGATTAGCTGCCGTTGGGATAGCTTTAAGTACTAGAGCAGAAAAGACATTACTTGACTGGATCCCGGTAGATAGCCGAATGTGTGCTGTCCGTCTGAACGGATCAGTGAAAAGGAGAAAGGACTGCACTAGTCGCCGATGCCTTTTCGTAATCTCCGCCTACGCCCCCACTGACTGCAGTTCGGATGAAACGAAGGATGAATTCTACCAAAAGCTGTCTAGTTTGCTGCGAAAGGCTAAACGCTCAGATATTGTCGTTTTAGCTGGTGACTTTAATGCTCAAATAGGGAAATTGTGTCAATCTGAGAAGAATGTCGGTGGCACATACGGAATTCCGTGCCTGCGAACCGACAACGGTGACCGTCTCCTACAGTTCTGTTCAGATAGTCATTTGTTTCTTGTAAGCACTAACTTCAAACACAAGGACAGACACTGTTTGAATTGGCGACCCCCATCATCAAACCAACACTGGACACAAATAGACCACATAGCAATAAGCTGTCGTTGGCGTGGGTCGGTAGGAGATTGTCGCTCCTTCTGGAACACGTGTGTAGATACCGATCACGCACTGGTCCGCGCTCGTGTGTGCTTACGACTGAACGGACGTAGGAAACAGCTGGCGGTAAACCCATCACGTCCCCAGCTCGATCAGGAAACTAAGTCCCTATTTGAGGAAGAACTAGCTAAACACATATCTGAGTTCGACAGCTGCGCTCACCCTGAAGAAGCCTGGAAGAAAATTCAGTCAGCCATAGACACAGCTGTGAAAGCTGTGAATAAGGTAAATCCAAAGGTGAGTAAAAACCATTGGATTTCGACTGCCTCATCCGAACTGATAGATGCTAGAAGACTTAATCCGGCGAGCTCCGAATTCAATGAGGAGCGAAAGCTGCACAAAAAGAAACTTACGAAAAGTCTCCGCAAGGACCGTGAACAGAGGTGGTTGACAAAGGCGAAAGAGATGGAAAAAGCATCGGCGACAGGCAACACCAGACAGCTATTTAAACTTATCAGGCAAACAGGTGGTTAAAGACAAACGATAAGTGAAATAATCTCTGAGAAAAATGGCACCATAATTAGCTCCCAGGATAGACGTCTGGAGCGCTGGAAAGAACACTACGAGGAGCAGTTTAATTGGCCCACATCCACAAATAGCCTGCCGGACATCCAACACCTCCCTGAATGGGATATAGACACAGGTCCTCCGTCCCTAACTGAGGTTACTAGACCAGCCACTAATCTGAAGCAAGGCAAAGCAGCGGGACCTGATGGATTGACTCCAGAGGTATTTAAGTACGGAGGCGACAGTTTACTGTCTGCGTTAACGGAGGTTCTAGGCAGTGTCTGGGAATCAGAGGAAGTCCCATCGGGTTGGTGTAAGTCACTGATCATCCCGATATACAAGAAGGGAGACAAGTCTTCTTGTGATAGTCACAGAGGCATTAGCTTGACTAATATAGTATCCAAAATCCTAGGCTCAATAATACTGCGGAGACTAAGTGGTGCTCGGGAGACACAAACACGAGAAAACCAGGCAGGTTTTAGGCCAGGTAGAGGGTGTATTGATCACATCTTCACCCTTCGACAGATTCTAGAACATAGGCATTCCTACCGGCGTCCGACAATCACTATATTTCTTGACCTAAAGGCGGCATTCGATTCTGTCGACCGGGAGGTTCTCTGGCGATGCTTGGCTGTAAAGGGAATGCCGAGAAAATACATTGCACTGATTAAGGCACTCTACTCGTACTCATCCAGCCAGGTGAGGGCTTATGGCGAGTTGTCATCTGAAGTGGTGACGACTAGTGGCGTCCGTCAAGGATGCCCATTATCCCCATTTCTATTCAACTTCATCATAGACGTACTAATGGACTTAACCCTAACACACTTCAGCGACTCAGGGATTGACTTGCTACCAGGGAAGAATCTCGTTGACTTAGAATATGCAGACGATATAGTCCTTCTAGGCGAGGACTCTAACAAAATGCAGAGTCTACTGAACACCTTGAGCTGCAATCTAAGAATGTTTGGCATGCGATTCGCCCCTGTAAAATGTAAGATGATGCTGCAGGATTGGACTTCACCGACCCCTAGATTAGAAATAGGAAGTGAAGTGGTAGAGCACGTTGACCGCTTCAATTACTTGGGAAGTACCATCAGCCCCAACGGGTTGATCGCCGACGAAATCTCAGCACGAATACAGAGGGCTAGGTTCGCATACGCCAGTTTACGCCGTCTCTGGCGTAGACGCGATATCCGACTATCGACCAAAGGGCGTGTGTACTGCTCAACAGTCCGCTCCGTCCTCTTTTATGGCTGTGAGACCTGGCCATTGAGAGCAGAAGACATGAAAAGATTAGCTGTCTTCGATCATAGGTGTCTGCGTTCCATCTCCCGCGTGAAGTGGTATAATAAGGTGAGCAATATTGAGGTTAGGCGTCGAGTGCTAGGTAAGGCGGGGAAATCAATCGATGAGACTGTGAAATTACATCGACTGAGATGGTTAGGACATGTGTTACGTATGCCTAGTCATCGCCTTCCTCGACGGGCAATGTTAGCTGATATAGGGCCAGGCTGGAAAAGAGCTAGCGGCGGTCAAACGAAAACATGGCACCAGTCAATGAAATCCACAACAGTTAGTCTAAGCCACGTAGGAAGGTGTAGACTTCCTGGTTGGGGTCCTCGAGATGGTAAAAACCAATGGTTGGAAACAATTGGTGACATGGCTCAAAATTGTTCTCAGTGGCGCAGATGCATCCACTCCTTGTGACTTATGATTTCCGATGAAACTGTTTTGTTCTTCGTTATTACTACTCCTTTGTCTCACACCTCTGTTTACTGTCTATATTATGCATTTCTCCTACTTTCTTCTCTTGCTTTGTGTGCTACATGGAGGGAGTGTGGTGACTTGAACTGCCGCACATCAGTGCAAAGTTCTATGTCGAAAACAGACAGACAGACATATCTCCCACATCTCTGGTATTTGCGTTGAGTCACTTCTATTGCGCATGCGTTTTGTTGGGTGTGTAGACTCAATGAACCAGCATTCAGTAATCAATCCCTCTCTATCTCCATCTACTCATATTGATTTTTAGAATTTTGACTCCTACCTACCCTATTGTGTGTTAACGTATGCAGTATAATTGCTGAGTCTTTTTCTAAATTACTTATCTTCTCGGGGTCAACCATTCTTACCTTAGCTAAATTCTTATGTTCTGACAGAATATCTAACCACTCCGGATCTACTAGTTTGACCTAACTCAAAGTGATTGTAAAGTATTTTGTAAATTATATTATTTTGTTTAATTGGGTCAACCGGGTCGTTTAGCCTACAGAGCTTGTCCCTGAGTGGGTGAGTTTGTAGGTTTAAATGCCACCACTCTAATTCCCGTTTTATTGGGATCCTATGTAGGGCGTCGGTGGCATAGCGGTTAGGACGCTCGCCGACCATGCACATGGTTCGGGGTTCGATCCCCGGCCGACACACTCCTTTACCTCGCTAAGCCAGAAATAATACTGGTGAAGAGGAAAGGTTGGGCATGAGGCTAGCAACCCCATCCTGTAAAATAAACTGCTACAGAAACTTCAAGCCATTAGCTTGAAGCCCTTTGTTCCACTGGGGAACGTGAAGGAAAAAAAGTAGGGTGTCAGATGTTCCATCCTTAAATGGTAAAACTGTAGTTTTACGGATGCCAAAGTGCAGCTGTTTTCGTCGTCGAGCAATGTTAACAGAAGAAACCGGCTACAAGTGATCAAAGCATGACTTTAAGCCTTTGACCGTCTCTGTTTGAGGCAGAAAGGGGGGTGTTAGCCTCCTGGATAGCGTCCGCGAGACACTCAGAATAAGTGGCTGGAAGTGATGTCGTAAAATGCCTCAAAATCCTTCTCAACGGTGCAGATGTTTTCACACTTCTTATCAAACTACAAATCTATTAAATTTTGCATTACTTTCCGTGTAACTTTGATTTTCACATACGTTCATTCTTAACATGTGTGTGTGTGGTTTTATGAAGTCTGACAAGTTGAACTACTGCATTTTCAGGCAAGTGTTTACGTCAATGATGATTCAGTCGGGTTCAATTCTCCATCTTCAAGTTAATCAATCAAAGCTACATGGATTGTGGCGACTTGAACTGCCGCACATATGTGCAAAGTTCTATGTCGAAAACAGACAGACAGACAGACAATCAATCAAAGGTGCGCAATCCGATGTTTTTTGTCATATTGACACCCAGTGCGTTTTAGATGACGTATGCAGTTAACAAGAAGAAGGAATGAAATAGAAAGCACAATGACATCAGTCTTATCCTTCTGAATTTGTTTTTGTTTTATTCAAATTCATATTGTGGCGTGTGCTGCTGATAAGAGAGAGAGAGAGAGTACATTCATAGGTTGTGCAGCGTTAACCAGCGTTGCATTCGCTCCGAAATATCATCTGGGACGTCAATAACTCCGACTCTGACTCTTCATCCAATGTTGGGCAGTGCACGACGTAGTAGATTCGTCAGCTTCACCACCAACACTAGCGGGTCTCCATCTGGTGTCCCAGCTTTGCGGCACGGGACTACTGCAGCACCAGCAGCTTGTCCGTCGGGCTATCGAACTCTGCTACCAACCGTTTAACCAACATCTTCTAGGTCTCCTCCTCACTTAACTGCTCCACACTGTTGTACGCCGCCTTTACTCGACCTCTCAGCAGCGTTGACAGCACAACTGTCTTCGCCATCGGGTCATTGACACCAGCCAACTCAGCGACGGCCTCGAAGTCCTGCAAGAAGCTGAGTATGTCTCCTTTCTTGAAAGCAGCTGGCCATGGAATCTTCATTGTATGCAGGCAGTAACACTAATTGTAACGGTAGAAGACAAGGGAATTTGTAAAGGAATGTTTATTTGGAACTTAGTATCTATCTTTGATAGGACTTCGGGTGAACATAGAGAAAACATAGGTGATGAAGATTCCTGGGCAACACCACCAACAGCAACAACAAAAACAGACAACAATCAGCATTAATGGAAGGAACCTGAAGGAAACAACCTCCTTTACCACCTACGTGGGAAGCGTCGTTTCAATTATATGCAGATGGAACTGATGAGGATATCAAAGCAGCGAGGATCGGGAAAGCAAGACAAGCTTTCATTACTCTCAAGTCTGTGTGGAGGTCAACAGCACTCAGCATGAAAATGAAAGTAAGATCCGGATTTTCAACTCCAATGTGAAGTCAGTCAGTGTACTATACGGATCAGAGACTTGGCGCGTCATAAAGAGCACCTCAAACAAACTACAGACCTTCACCAACAGCTGTCTTCGCTCAATACTCAAGATCAGATGGCCAGAAAAGATCAGCAACAGAGATCTCTGGGAGTGAACCAACGCAGCAGGAACCGATTGTGAAACAAATAGGCAGGAAGAAATGGAGATGGATTGGCCATACTCTGAGGAAACAAAGCATCAAGTGACATCACTAGACAAGCCATAGCTCGAGTGGAACCCGAAAGGGAAGCGGCGGCGAGTTGGTCGTCAGTGCAAGGGTGACTTGGAGGAGGTCATGTGAAGAGGAGATGAAAACGTGTGGGCAGACTTGGAGCCAGGTGAAGACTCTAGCAGAGAACCGAACGCAATGGAGACGTGGGCGGCTGAAGCCCTATGTTCCTCTAGGAATTAAATGAAATAATAATAATAATAATCTATCTTTGTGTTCCTTTGCACGTCTTCCATATTTCTCTGCAAAGCTGTTGTATCGTTTGCTTTCTCTGAATGACATTAAATCTATCTCCCTGCTACTTGATGTTTTTTATGCCAATGAACGTCTCTCCCTCTATATACTACTGACAAGCCTTATCAGTAGCACACGACACAGGATTATTTATTCTGATGAAAAGTACACTGTTTTGCAGGTACTTCGTTACTGCTAATTCTGCACCCCCACCCCACCCCACCCGTGTACATATGTATGAATAACAACTAGTATACAATGGAATTTAATCACAAGATGGATGACACAAGCAAGCACCCATGACAAGTGCGTGTGTGTGTGGGTGGGTGTTAGGGAATAACGACATAGAGAAAAAAACACTGACGGAAGTAAACAATTACACTGTAGGAATAAATTTTTTTTAAAGTGTAGAAAAGTACAACTACAAAAAAGGAATTCAGTAGTAGCCGTAGACTGACGTAACAAGTTATACCTTTGGGAGGGCGAGTCAATCTATTAAACTGGCTGCTAGGAGGACACAAATTACACACATCCAGCTGTCGCCTTCCCTTTTAGCTGATATCGGATTAGGTTGAGAGAGAGAGATACAGTTAGGGGGGGGAGTAGTCAAATCAAAACATGAAATCCATCCGTGAAGTCTTTGATTGTTGGTCTGTGTAACAAAAGAAGGTGTAGACTGTCATCTGGCTGGACGTTTTTCAGAAGGCTAAGAACCAATAGCTGGAGACTATTAGTGATACGGCTAAAATCATTCTCAATGACGAAGATGTATTCATCCTTTGAAATATCTCAGATTCATTAAATTTCCATCAATCCCCCCCCCCCACAAGGTTATTTTCTCCCCTCGTACACTTCCATTGGTGATAATAGTTCCTTGAATGTGAACTGATGCATATCATCTGTGCAAAGTTCCACATCGAAGACCCAGTCAGTCAGTCACTTATGGTCTTGACTACAAATAAAGTAGTAAGGAAGAAAGAAACTTACTTTTGCAAAGCAGATTTCATCACAAACTATTGAGAAAGAAAAAGACTCTAGTATTTCATTTTTAGACGTCCTTATGACCAGAAAAGAGGATGGCACAATAAGAAGTGTATATAGAAAACCTACATCAACGGGTCAGTATACACATTTTCTCAGCTTCGTGCCCTTGAAATACAAACGCAATCTGATAAAGTGCTTGGTTCATACAGCAAGAGCCATTTGTTCAGACGAATGTCTTGATGAAGAACTTAATAATATTAAACAGTTGCTAAGTGAAAATGGTTATCCTGAAAAGTTTATTGATAAGAATATGAATCTAAAACCAAAGCAGCCCAAGTTACCAACAGTTCCAAAAAATGCCTTATTCTTACAAATGCAGTTCCTTGGGGACAACATCAGTGAGATACTAACACAGCGCCTTAGAAATGCGGTCAAAAGAGCATTCCCTGCTGCCGAATTACGTTGTATCTTTAAAACCATTCCTCTTTTGCGTTCGGGAATAAAAGACAAACTGCCTAATTTCGCCTCTTCCATGTGTAAATCACTATCCTAAAGTTTATTACAAGTCTCTACGTCGAACTCTACAAGCAGAGTTCATCCCAATAGGAAGACTCTGAAACGATATGCACTAAACCAAACAGACTCTTTATGTACATTCATTCTAGAGAATGAAATGAATATCGCTCGCAGGCGGCAATATGCGGTAGATGATCTGCCAGAACATCTTTGAACGCCTTTTATGGAATACGTTACCCAAGTTAGTGAACGAAGAGCACAGAAGAAGCAGATAGGATTTGAAAGGAAGCCAGGGGCTGGTAAATTTCCAGCAGATCCTAAAAAGTACGTCTACAATTATACTAGTGTTGAATTAAATAAGGTGCAACTTGAAGTACTATCACTTGGCCTTCGATTTTGTAATAGACCGAAACGAGTTAATCACTTAGATACTGATTGATATTAAATTTGAAAACCTATTTAGTCAAACAAGGGAGGGATATAGCTCCATCATCCACCTTCAAACTAGATCGCTTCAAATCCAGTTTAGTGGATTGTTGTTATCAGTACAAAAACATTATCAAATACGACAGTAAAAGTGTCTTAACAAAGGAGCACAGAGAAGAACTAAAAAGACTGATAAATGATGAGAGACTGATAATCACAAAGCCGGATAAACGGTCAGGAGTAGTCCTTCTTGATGGAAGTGACTATATTAAAAAAAGATGAAGGATATATTGAAGGACGACACACAGAAGTTTCAAAAACTTGAGGAGAAGAAAGATTTCAATAAGAAAATAGAGAATGAATTAACCATACGTTTGAAGAAACTAAGGGAGATAAGGCAGATAATTTCTGAAAGTTTATATGAAGAAATCAGACCAACCGGCACATATACGCCAAGATTGTATGGCCTACCTAAGGTGCGTAAACCAGGGGTACCGTTAAAACCAATACTTGATATGCAAAATTCGCCCTACCATGCTCTAGCTAAATGGTTAGTAAATATTCTCAAACCATTGCATGAGAAGATAGTGAAATATAGCGTCAAAGGTGTATTTGAATTCATAGACAAAATAAAAGATATTAATGTGAAGGACAAAACCATGATATCTCTGGACATAACATCGTTATTCACAAATGTAGCTCTAATAGAAACAGTCAATTATATATGTGAACAAGTGGACAAGCAGTCGATAAATACTGGAATCCGTAATGAAATCCTAAAAGAATTGAATTGATATTAAGATGTACCATGAATGTAAACTTCAAATTTGACGGCACGCTTACAGGCAGGTGGACGGGGTGGCGATGGGCTCCCCATTGGGTCCCATTCTGGCTGATTTCTTTCTAAGTAAGCTAGAAAATGGACCTGTGAACAAACTTATCAGTAAGCTCTCATTTTATTATTGCCGATATATGGATGATACCTTCACTATTCTTTGTGATAATCGTTCTGATAAGAGTACAATAATTACTGAGTTCAATGAAGTACATTCGGCTATGAAATCCACATGTGAAGAGGAATCCCAAGACAGAATTGCCTTCCTTCCTGGATGTCCTACTTGCAAGAAAACCAGACGGTAGCATAAAAAGAAATTTGCATAGAAAAAGTACTTGGCCACTTGGACAATATACACACTTTCACAGCTTCATGTTCCTATCAAGTACAAAAGAAATTTAGTGAAAATCCTCAGCCACAGAGTTAGAGCTATATGCTCTGAAGAAGTAATTAAAGATGAATTAAGCATGGTATATGATACGTTAATCGAAAATGGTTATCCTGAAAAATTTATCAAGAAACATATGACAAAGAAAGCCGAAAAGGACTACTCACTGTCTGTAAACAAGAAGCCTTTATATATACGACTACAATTCATGGGCGATAACCCAAGCGAGATAATAGCGAAGAAATTAAGAAAATCAGTTCAAAGAACTTTCAATGCTGGCCAATCACACGTATTATTCTCTACACAACCGATGGTGCTACCTCGACTGAAAGATGAATTACCTAGACTAGCTAGCCACTTCATATTGTGTTTATCAATTTAACTGCTCTCCTGTGGTGGAGCGAGTTATATTGGCCGTTGCTCTAGGAACTTGATTTTTCGTGCTCTCTCGAGAATATATCCCACTATGCCTAAGTAAAGGTGTAGTTAGAACTATTAGCAGCTCGATATTAGACCATCTAGTGCAAACCGGTCACAAAGCCAGCGTAGAAGAATCCTTCTCTATAATATTCCGGGTGCCTAACAAATTACCAAAATCGTCGAAGCACCACATGCTCGAAACAGGAGAGGCTATTGCAATTCGCGTCCAACAACCAGTGCTGTGTGTTCAAAAGTAAGTGGTTATTGTCTAACCGCTATGCAAACTGACTTTCTGGCATGGTAGGACCTCAAGCGACATAAGTCTTAGCCAGTATAGCTTTTTGGGTCATTGCGGTGTTCAAGCCCGACCACCACGTCAAGGTAGCAGCTTTCGGTCGGGACAAAAGAAGATAACAAAAAGAAATCTTACAAATTATACACAGGGTATACTGTCTACTTGGTTACTGGCTACCTAATCCTTAGTATTGCTTTTAATCACTGAATATGTTCTGAGGTGAAAAATTATTAATGATTTCATTTATATAGGTGTAAAACTTGGACACTGTGCTGGTAGAGTATAACTCCATGACAGATAAGACTTCATTTTGATAAATCACAGTGTGATAATGGAGTATTATTGATTTCCACGAGCAGCGTGTATACTGCAGGGATTAGTTTTACAACCTGAAGATTTCAAGTTAGATCGCTGAAGAGTCCTGGACTATGACGAAACCGTTGTACACAGTGCTCCTTTGGTTCCTGATGAGCCAGTAAAAACAAAACCCACAATGATATTAAATTATTATTATTGAACAGATGTTTCGTCCTAGTCTGTGACTGACTCTTCATCAGTGCGCACCCACCACAGCCGGTTCGAACCCACGACCTTCTGGTTACAAGACTATCGAGCACGTAGACCATTAATCCAGTGGGACCCGATCCAATAGCAAGTTCATGAATTCCAACTTCTGCCAATTGACGACATAGCGCGACCACTTCGCAATGTCTTTTTCGATGTGAGTTACTGCGTCACCTTTAACCTGCTACACTCTACTGGTCACCGCTTCCCACTAGAAGCCCAGGTTTACTGCCTGAATAGGGGCCAGTAACTAGTGAGTATCAGATCGATTTTCAAGTATTGGTTTTTGTTTGAGTGCGTACTGATGAAGAGTCCCAGGCTAGGACGATACGGCTGTCTAGTACTCCCAGCTGGTTTTCCAATGGTTCTCTAACCGATGTCAGCTCATGATGACGAAATCCTCCAACCAATCAAATCAAATCCCTGTAAACCAACACTTGATTTGAATATCAATCGGATGCTCACTAGCGACTGGCTCTATTCAGGCAGTTAACCTCGGGTTCTAGTGGGAAGCCGTGATCAGTAGGGTACAGCATGTCCAAGGTGAAGACAATATCTCCTCGTAGAAGACATTGCAAAATGGTCACGCTATGTAATGAATTGACAGAAGTTGGAGTTCATGGGCTGGCGATTGGATCGCTTGGGCTACAGTGACTGATGAATAGTCTACGAGATCGCTAGTCTTGTAACTGGAAGGTGCTGGGTTCGAACCTTTTCGCTGTGGGTGCGTACTGATGAAGAGTCAGTCCCAAGCTTGGCGGGCGAAACAGCTGGCTATCCAGTACTCCCCTCGTGTTTTTTCAATGGCGTTCTCTAACCGATGTGTCAACTCATGATGAAATCCTCTAACCGCCTCATTGAAACAAAAAAAGAAACGAAAGAGAAACTGGCACATACATTATTGGGTCACATTATTACGTGTTTACATAATGTTAGGTCACTCACATGTATCTAAAGTTATATTGCAACAGTTGGGGTCATAGCAATGTGATTTATTTTTAATTTATTATATTTAGAAGAGAAACAACAATATTTTTTACAGATAAACTGATAAACAAAGTCCCTGGGAGATACTTTACTTGATAGAAAAGACGACACAATATCAAGTGATGAATATGTACCCAGGAGATCGATAATATTATAAGGAGAAAAATATACTGCTATGGGACACTAATTAGTAACTAGTGTAGTGCGTCTAGCCCTACGTTTGGTGCAGACTGGATTCTATCAGTCAAGTTTGCAGTGTGAGGTCACCATGCCACTAGGTGGCTCGTCATCACGGTGGTAATGTCTCTGATTGAAGGCAGCACTGGGTGGTAACTTGGGTTCGAATCGCACAAGGGACATGAGTTCCTTACTTCAAGGCGGTTGTAGATACACCTGCCTTGCTGACTGACTGGTGAGTGCCTACTAGTGCGAAACTTAGGTCCTGGCAAGGCGTCCTGTGGCCGATTACCTCCAAGCAAATAATATAAAGACTAAATCTCCGCATTGTGCATTAAAAACAACGTGGAATTTTTGTGCATAATTAAAACGACACATACTGGCATGAAGCGTTGTCGTACAGTATTCCCATTGATTTTCGCATGTTGTTATTATTATTATGTTTTTAATTATTTTGATTATAGCTTGAAGCCGAACAGTATTTTTGCTACAAGTATAGAATTTACAGCATATGATATCGGTAGCCCAAATTTTGCAGGCCGACCATAGATATCAGGTGTGCGTCAGCAGGGGATCGAATCCCGGACCATGTGCATGGTCGCTGTGCCACCAACGCCAATTGAATTCATTTTAATTTATCCCTGACAAATGACACAGAGACTGTATCTTTTATTGATTCGTTATTCAGGACGTGTAACCAGTGTTACGCATTTCTAGACCTCTTAGTGTTATTGCTGATTTAATTCTATCTGCCAAGCTAATAGACCCACGCCATTGAGTTGCACTTTTGTAATTATTATTATTAAGCAGTTGAAAGGCAATCGATAGAAAACCCAAGATCTACACGTTTCATACACATTGGTACTCCACTCGTCGTCAACAAGGCACCTTAATGATTCGAAACCCATATCACCCAAAAGTATAGTCGCAAACAGTTTACAAACTGAGCTCTATTCAGACCAGTGATTGACCTTTCTATAGGAGTGTAAAATTAACTTTGATTAGTCAACGGGATATGCCCAATCTGACTGACTGATTTCAACGTAGAGCTTTGCACCGATGGGCAGCAGTTCGAGTCGCTACACTTCCTCCTTGTAGCACACAAAGCAAGAGAAGAAAGTAAAAACAAATGTAAAATAGAGACAGTGAACAGAGATATGAAGCAAAAAGAATAGTAATATTGAAGAACTATATAGTTTCATTAGGTATTTTAAGTCACAAGAAGTGGATGCATCTACGCCAGCTATTGAAAGCAACTATTTTGAGCTATATTACCCAATTGTCTTCAGTCGTCATTGGTTTTTACCGTCCCGAGGACCCCAACTAGGGAATCAACACCTTCCTACATGACCGGCTTAAACTAACTGTTGTGGATTTCATGGACTGATGAAGCCATGTTTTGGTTTGACAACCACTAGCTAACTCTTTTCCAACCTGATCCTATGTCAAGTAGCATTGCCCGTCAGTCGAGGAAGGCGATGGTTAGGCATACGTAACTCGATCAGTGTAACTTCACAACCATCTCATCGATTGATTTCCCTTCCTTACCTACCTAGTAGACGACTGGTGCCTAACCTCAATATTGCTCACCCTATTATACGACTACACACAGGAGATAGAAAGCAGGCACCTATGATCAAAGACAGTTAGCTACCCAGGCTTTTCATGTCTTCCACTTTCAATAGCCATGTTTTACTCACAGCTATAAAGGTGGAGGGAGCCGAGTGCTGAGCAGTATGCACGGCCTTTTAGTCGAAAGCCAGCCGGATATGATGTCTATGTCAGAGATGGCGTAAACTGGCATATACGAAACTAGCCTTCTGTATCGGTGCTGAGATTTCGTCAGCGATCGATCAACCCGCTGGTGTTGGCTGATGCAACCTTTAGATACTGACTAAATATATTCTATTCATCACTCAGGTTCGTATCACTCCAGGGACGCTGATTCCTTCAGGTTCGCATATACGCATTTCTGACGAGCGCAAAGAAAGGATGAAACCTAAATCTAGGGTGCTTTTTCGCCAACTCTTGAATTAAAATAAATTGTCTGTAAATGCTTATTTTGCTTTGTTCTCAGGCTTAGATTGTGTTTCTTTTTCTCTTTTTTTTCAGAATAAATATTCATTTCAATCAATTTTTTAAAATTTTAGCTTTGTCTTTTAGGCCAACATCTCATATATATGTCAAACCAGACAGAGAAAGGTCACAATGAACAAAGAGCCATAAGAATTGTGAATTTGTGCTTGTGTATTTTTGCTATTATATCGACTAGAATACTTTAAGATATAGAAAATAACAACAAAAGCAACAACAACAACTAAACAAACAGGACACAAACAGAATAAGAGAATCTAGAAGTGAAAAAAAGAGAATGCCATTCATCTATGTGTGTTTGCGTCTTGTTTACAGATAGACAGAGAAGGAGTCAGCTAGACAGATACGAGAGATAGATGACTTCATAAATTTATTCCCCTTAATGAATTTGAACAAAGCAAGAACTACAATGGTTTTTGCAGACTAAAGTGGTACCATCTTTTATTTCGTTGCCTTCTCATCAGCTGCTTACAGGTCAAAGACATTATTAAATATACCTACAAAAGCTATTTTAACATACTTGCATAGAGCTCATTTTAAACAAAAATCAACCACTATATGCATACGGTAATAATATATATATATACATATATATAATTACCGTCTACCTCATGACCCGTGTCGAGGAGATGCCTGGCGATGACACTGTTTTAAGCATTTGTTCCCTTTAGACGTAAGCTTTTTCGTACATGTTCAGAAAATCGTAGATATGCCCTTCTTTCTGTTCTTCCAATGTAACTGCTCCCGCAGATACATGTAAATTTGTATATACAAACAGTCTCCGTTTGAACAAATACTGCTAAACACCTCATGATCCCTGGGATGAAAAATGACCGCATTCAAATGTAGAAATTTACAAAGTATTGACTGGACGCCGGCAATTTCGCTTGTGTGCTCTGTGATTTGTTGTAAATTTAAAACCGGTGCTATGCTAATCAATGCAATGCAGTCGAAATCGACACCCGTGCAAGGAATTATGGAGAGTTATAGACTCAATTCATTAGTAACCATCAGGGGGTTACAGTTCATATTTAATTGCATCATATATGCACTAATGTATATGATTCTACTTAGCTATTATGTCTCAATGATTGACTTACTTACCAATCAAAAGTCTCAAATGATTCGGTTCATTCTGGGTTAACACTCTAACAGAATCTTCTTATAATCTTATACATCATAGGAATATGTTTCATCCGTGTTAAGTGTGCAAGTAAGATGATGAATGGAGGATTGTTCTACACCAACTACTAGTTTAAAAACTCCGCCCCCCCCCCCCCGCCAAGCATCGGCATTTTTAGAGTAGGTAGGTGTAATATATTCCGCTATTTTTTTTTACGAAAGAGCTTTTATTTGTCGCAGAAGAAGATATATAACGAGATTAAACATTCGTGATTATAAGAGCCTTAGTTTAATGTTAGTAGCGCGTTAGGTAGAGCAATATAATATAGAGAAAGTAACAGTATAGTGTAAAGAGAGTAAGAGAAATGGTTAGATAAAGGTGGAAAGCACAGTCAACTGCAGTCGCTAGAATGTGTTATGTGCATCGCAATTTTCAATATATATATATACATATATATATATATATATATATATATATATATATATATATATATATATATATATATATAGTCAGAGTAGCGCTGGAGGCGGTCAAACGAAACCACCGCATAATTCCAAACAGTTATCTTATAGATGTTCAAGCGAAGTTCACTTTTAACAGTTTGAAAAAAATTTGGGCATTGGGTATTTGTGTGGTATTCATAATTCTAAAAGTTCTTTTTGTATTTCCCAGTGTGAATGAAAAACAAAACGATATGGTTGTTTTTTTTAATCACGCTTCACTATTTAATGCTGATGCTGCTAATAGCTTTATCAAACAAGTAGTATTATAAAACCAGAATTTACAAAATCCACTCAGCTTGCATTACATAGCAAACTAATCATCGTTCCTCAACATGGAGTCATTTTTGCGTTTTTTGTCAATTTGGCCAATTTTTTGTAAAGATAACAAAACCAGGTGTAGACTGTTGGATTTGATAAGCGCAAAAAATTATACATAAACAGCCTGTGTGTTTACATAATGAAATCGCTTATCACATTCGTGTTGATTTTATCATTTCATGGGCGTCGCAGGTTTTGTAACCAGGTCAAATTCCGTTTTACTCCATCATTCTTATTCAGCTCAGACAATTTAGATTACATTTGATACGAAGTGCTTCTGATGATATGAGACGTTCTTTTTGAATTCTGAAATACTTTTTCTGGATTATTTCAATATTGTCAAAATCAATTTTGTGACCTGATTCCATAGCTTAGAGTGTAGATGACATATGGCTGATGATTTTTTCAAGCTTTTCTAGTTCACTAACTGGATTTCTCGGTGGTCGAACAGACGCTTACTCTACAGTGTTCATTTCTTCTGATTACTTTGATTTCTCCATTATGGATCAGATTTTATTTTGATATGATTATGAGTAGCAATAGTTTATGCACGAAACGTCATCAGTTAATGTTACTGTACAACAATGTATGATTTATCAAAATAAAATCTTATCCATAATGGAATGATACTCTAACACAGTGGCAAAGTTTTATACTCATATCTTAATTTCTCTCTAATGAGGTTTCTCCGATGTATATCACATCACATTCCAATCATTTTATTTTATGGACACAATTAGACAGAAAATGCCTAGACATTTGCTGTTTCACATGGACAAGGTTGGTTTGCAGTGTGTGTGTCTGATGCTTTGAAGGAAACTCTGATGTCGTGCTTATTGAGTACTCCTCTTCTCATGTCGTCTGACGTATATGACGGTCTATATGGAATGAAAACTGTTGAGGTTGATGCCTTCGGAATACGTTTTCGACCATACTTAATGTTAGCGTTGATTCTGTTGATGTAGTTCTTTGGATAGTTATTTTGCTTGAGTTTCAGTAATGTTTGATATTTCTTCTTCTATTTCTTTTTCATTCGTTATCAATGAGTGTGGTCGTCTGAGAAGACTTGAAACAACTGATAGCTTTCCGCTGATGGGGTGTGATGATCCGAAATCTAAATATTTGTTGGAGTGGGTTTTCTTCCTGAATATAGATGCATATATATTGAAATATCCATTTTCCCTCCCCTTAACTAGACAGTCTAGAAATGGTAGTTCACCGAAGCTTGATTCTGTCTGTTTCCAAAGTAAACTGGATTTCGGGAGATAGATTGTTCAGTTTCTCCAAGAATGAACTGTGTAGATCTCGTCTTAGTACTTTAAAACTATCATCTAAATATCTTAACCATATATTAGGTGTGAGTATGCTTGAAAAGATGTTATCTTCGAATCTATTCATAAAAAGGTCAGCGACTATTGGGGAAGCCGGTGAAGCCATAGCAACACCATTTGTCTGTCTGTATAAATCCCCTTTAAATGTAAAACAATTACTTTCTAGACAGAATTTTAAACTTCCAATGATTTCACTGGTATCCAGTGGACATCTTTGTGACATTTATCTACTATTAATTTGTACCAAGCAACCTAAAATGACATGGCTTAATATACCCTTGACAACAACAACAATGCCATGGAGATGTATTCACTGAATTAATTCTATACACGGGATAGACACTAATTGGTGTTATTCTATTGTGTGGTATGATTCCATTATTATTTTTTTTATAGCTATCCAAGTTTTGTGCTTTCTTTCTTCTTAGAAAAACATCGATGCACTACTACTACTACTGCTATTGTAGTCGTCAATAATTACGATAGTTTGACACTATTCGCACGTACACACACACACACACTTATACGTAAACTAATCAATAAACAATGATATTAGAATGAAATTTTGGAAGAAAAGTAATTTTAAAAAAAAAACAACCTTTAGATCATCTTCAACTTGTTCGCACTTTGTAGACGCACAAAAAAAGAAAAGATTTTATTTTGTACTAATTCTTTAACTAATTAATATCAAGCGAGAAGTATATCTATGATTAACGAATAAAGTGATTGATGTAATTTTTAATACAGAGAACAGTTAATTCGTTGGAGACAATCGGTAGGATGCTTTGCCGAGACCTAGGTTTCGTGCAAGTAGACAATCACTACCAGTCAGCAAGGCGTCTCTGAAACCGCCTTGAAGGAAGGAACTTATGTCCCGTCTGTGATTCAAACCGTCGTCACCACCTAGTGCCGCCTGCAGTCAGAGACGATACCGATGAGCAGCTATTCAGGATCGCGATTGAGCTCCTGCAGGACTGTATTGGATACTTTGATAGGACACTAGCTCAATGGTAACGTCTCTGACTGCGTGTGGCAGCACTGGGTGGTGATGCGGGTTCGAATCTCACAAGGGACATGAATTCCTTCCTTCAAGGCGGTTTCACATACGCTTTGCTGATGAATGCCGAAACCTAGGTCGAGCAAGGCTTCCTACTGATTGCCTGCAACCATCCAATATGAACAATTCAAAGTGAACCTTGGTGGCGAGCTACGTAGAGTGGTTGTGTTGGTTAGCAGTGAAATCCATAAAATACATTTCGTCCTATCTCGCACCCACAAGCTGCATGTACTCTTGTCACCTCCTTCTAATAAGTAAGTGATTAATGCGATTTATGACACACCAGTGAGAAACAATCTTTATCAGTCGGTAAAGAGTAAACTTATGCAGATGACGAGTCGAAAACAAAGACTAAACGCGAAAAGAAATATTGGGTTCTTCTGTTTAGCGGGTGTTGAACAAGTAACCCCAAGTTATCCATCTTGATAATATCAAGGCGTCCATCCAAGGAGACTATGTTGACGCAAATAAGGCTGATCAATTCCCTGTCCAGATACAGTCAACTGGAAATCCTGAACCTACATACTTCAGTGTTATTATCCAAATCAGTGAGCATGATATTTTGTTTGTTGAAGTAATACGCGCCATCAAAAGTTGACAATTTCACTTCTGAGCAGAGTGTATACCATAGTGGATGTGTAAACAGTCAGAGTGTATCAAGCAATCAACTGACAACAGTAACTTCTATACTCCTAGCACAGAAATAATTCTACATAACATGAACACTATTTTCCCCTTAAAATATGCCTTGTTCTTTCAAAACAAATGCAGCGTTCGAGTCCATCAGAAACTACTTCAACTACTTCAGCAACTTCCTTAACTCTTAGGCGCACAATTAATATGGTTCATAGTTTGGCGACTGAAAATATTGATCTTGCTAACTGAGTTCTAAGTGTTGATTTAAGATGGTTGTATGCAATCGGCCACAGGAAGCCTTCGACACCCACCCACGTGTTTCGTGGTAGTTGGCACTCACCACCAGTCAGCAAGGCGTATCTGTAACCGCCTTGAAGGAGGGAACTCATGATGCTTGATAGATTCGAACCCGCGTAACCACCACCTAGTACCACCTGCACTCAGAGACGTTACCACTGAGCAGGCAGCCATTCAGACTGATTGACCCCCGGTGTGACTTTATTGGATACTTTGATTGGAGACTAGGTAGCAATTAGCGTAATGTGTCCAGTCGTCTGTTTGGTGCAGAATGAATTCTACGTAAGTTCTAAATGACTTACATTGCTTTTGAGAATCCAGTAATATTATGATTATGAATTAGGTTTCACAATTTGTATTTCTCAGGTTTTTCGACTAAGCATTTCTTACTACTTATTAACTACTGAGTAGTCAAGAGTATGAACACGATTGTGACTCGAGATATTTAAAAAAAGTAAAAATTTAAATGCAAAAGATAAGTAATTTTTGTTGTACTAAATGAGACATTATTATGAAAAGGTAAAAAGAAATGTGATGTTAATCACAAATATCAAGTTTGCTGTTCATGAAAATTCCCTGCTGACTGACTGGTTTCAACGCATAACTTTGCACAGATGTGCGCACAAGTTCCACTTGCCACACTCCTTCGACGTAGTACACAAAGCAAGAGAAGAGGGGGGAAGACAGATAATAGACAGAAGTGAGAGGAAAAAAGAACACTTAATTTTAATTGGATATTATAAGTCACAAAGAGTGAATGCATCTGTGACAGCAATTTGAAACGATGTCCAGCCATATCACCAAATGTCTTCAGCCTTCATTGCTTCTTAACACCCGGAGAACCCCAACCAGCCAGTCAGGCAGTCTACACCTCCTGACGTGGCTGGCCGACCTTCTTAAACTAACTGTTGTGCATTTCATTGACTGATGAAGCAATGTTTTGGTTTGACCACCACTAGCTAACTGACTCTTTTCTAACCTCATCCATCCTATACCAGTCAGCTAACATTACCCATCGGCCGGGGAAGGTGATCGATAGCTCAGTGGTATGCGTAACACGTGTCTTAACCATCCCCCTGAATCGATGTAGTCGATTCACAGCCACCTCGTTGATTAATTGCCCACCCTTACTTACCACCTACCACTCAATAGATGTCTAACCCCAATATTACTCACCCTATTGTACCACTTCACACGGGAGATAGAACACAGGCACCTATGATCAAAGACAGCTAACTAGCCTTTTAGTATCTCCCACTCTCATTGGCCATGTTTCACTCACAACCATAAAGGAGGAGGACAGAGTGAACTGCTGAGCAGTACACACGCTTTGCAGGTGAACAGGTATTGACACGAGAATAAAAGAGAGAGAATCACTATCTCGAAAATGAATTAATGAATGTTAAATCGATAAATTACTTTCAAGGTAAAATTTCGCATAACTATCAATTTTCATTAAACAATTGTTGAAAAGTATATTATTATTATTCAGATGAGTTTCGGGCTTTTGGAGAACATTTCATTTTCACTCTCTTCTCTATATTATATTTTTGCTGACACCAAAATCGCTCATCAACCTTTAACTTCCAACTTGCAGAATCGCCTTCATGTCAGACCCTCAGACCCTTGAAAAGCTACTACTCACTATATTTCCCATTCGACTTCCATTCGAGGCGGTGTCTAATGGAAGACCATATTACTCGGCAGTCTCCGCAGAGTAGGCTCAATTCATCGACTTTTTTTCAGCATATTTGTTCGAGGAAAGATCCTCCTTAGTTGGCTCGTTTTCAGAGTTACTTGCCCATTATTCTAGACATATAATCTACAGTATGCAGAAGAAGCAGATGTCGATGAAAGTCTGAAGTCTTTTGGTGACTCAGAATTCTGCAAAATTCACCTTGAGGGTGTCAGGAGATGCGACGGCTAGCTCACGAGGATTAGCTGGTGTTGGGATAGCTTTAAGTACTAGAGCAGAAAAGACATTACTTGACTGGATCCCGGTAGATAGCCGAATGTGCGCTGTCCGCCTGAACGGATCAGTGAAAAGGAGAAAGGACTGCACTACTCGCCGATGCCTTTTCGTAATCTCCGCCTACGCCCCCACTGACTGCAGTTCGGATGAAACGAAGGATGAGTTCTACCAAAAGCTGTCTAGTTTGCTGCGAAAGGCTAGACGCTCAGATATAGTCGTTTTAGCTGGTGACTTTAATGCTCAAGTAGGGAAATTGTGTCAATCTGAGAAGAATGTTGGTGGCACATACGGAATTCCGTGCCAGCGAACCGACAACGGTGACCGTCTCCTACAGTTCTGTTCAGATAATCATTTGTATCTTGTAAGCACTAACTTCAAACACAAGGAGAGACACTGTTTGACCTGGCGACCCCCATCATCAAATCAACGCTGGACACAAATAGACCACATAGCAATAAGCTATCGTTGGCGTGGGTCGGTAGGAGATTGTCGCTCCTTCTGGAACACGTGTGTAGATACCGATCACGCACTGGTCCGCGCTCGTGTGTGCTTACGACTGAACGGACGTAGGAAACAGCGAGCGGTAAACCCATCACGTCCCCAGCTCGACCAGGGAACTAAGTCCCTATTTGAGGAAGAACTAGCTAAACACATATCTGAGTTTGACAGCTGCGCTCACCCTGAAGAAGCCTGGAAGAATATTCAGTCAGCCATAGATACAGCTGTAAAAGCTGTGAATAAGGTAATTCCAAAGGTGAGTAAAAACCACTGGATTTCGACTGCCTCATCCGAACTGATAGATGCTAGAAGACTTATCCCGGCGAGCTCCGAATTCAATGAGGAGCGAAAGCTGCACAAGAGGAAACTTACGAAAAGTCTCCGCAAGGACCGTGAACAGTGGTGGTTGACAAAGGTGAAAGAGATGGAAAAAGCATCGGCGATAGGCAACACCAGACAACTATTCAGGCTTATCAGGGAAACAGGTGGTAAAAAACAAATGATAAGCGAAACAATCTCCGAGAAAAATGGCACCATAATTAGCTCCCAGGATAGACGTCTGGAGCGCTGGAAAGAACACTATGAGGAGCAGTTTAATTGGCCCACAGCCACACTTAACCTACCGGACATCCAACACCTCCCTGAATGGGAGATAGACACAGGTCCTCCGTCCTTAACCGAGGTTACTAAAGCTGTCACCAATCTGAAGCTAGGCAAAGCATCGGGACCTGATTTATTGACTCCAGAGATATTTAAGTACGGAGGCGTCAGTTTACTGTCTGCATTAACTGAGGTTCTAGGCAGCGTCTGGGAATCAGAGGAAGTCTCATCGGATTGATGTAAGTCACTGATCATCCCGATATACA